>PVLC010001404.1:0-144563 GCA_004027655.1 Graphiurus murinus
ACTGGGGATTGAACTCAGAGGCATTCTACCTCCGAGCTATACCCCCAGCCCTATTTTTTATTCTTTTTTTATTTTGAAACCGAGTCTCACTAAGTTGCGGAGGGCCTCACTAGGTAGCTGAGGCTGGTCGCGAACCCGGATCCTCCGGTCTCAGCCTCCCGAATGCTGGGATTACAAGCGTGCGCCACCACGCCCGGCTTGCCTGTCTCCGTTTCTTAAGTCCTGAAATTACAGGTGAGCACCACCATGCCCAACCTGGACTTGAGTTTTAGAGGGGACACTAAACCATAGTAGGAGACTAACCTTCTCCTCTCTGATCTCACTTTGCTCATCTATAATATGAGTATGGCAGACATGTTTCTACATTCATTATGACTCCAGAATTCTTTTGGGCCCACTTATTCTCCAGCCCACTAGTCACAAAGGCCTAAGAAGCATCTGCCATGGGCAGGCAGAGCACTATGCTCAGAACACACAGGGAACAGGGTGCAAATGACCTTTTGCCAAGGACTTGCTTCAAAATTGCAGCCTTAGCATTTTAATTGTGATGATTTCCTTCTTTTGAGAATTCCCCTAAGCCTTCTTCCTCCCATGCTGGTCAGTCAGACCTCAACCAGCTGTTCTAAAATGTGCAAGGACTGCACCTGCTTTCTCAGGGAGCAGTGGCATCAGCTCAGCCTATATAGACTAAGGGTGTTTAACTAAGGACCAGAATGCTGATTCTTTTCAAAAATATTGTAGAATGAACATTTCATCACCCATTGTTGCCTTGGATGATTAGATGAATTGGGAAAACAAACAAATGAATAAAAATCACTGAAGAGCTTTAAAATAAAATCTAGGGGGGAGTGTTTTTCTGGATTTGAAGTAGGGGATTCAATTGTAATACTAAAAGAATAAACTAGCTGATGCAAGCACTTATTTTATAAAGACTATTTCCTGCTACCATTCAAAGCTTGGGCAAAAATAATCATATATGATTTCAAATTATTTTGAGTCACTGCATATGTAACTGACAAGGAAGGGAGGAAAGTGAGTATCTTTTGTTAACTGAGAAATTACCTTTCTTCTATAAATCCTCTGAGAAACCAGAGGACAGAATGCTGAGCCAAATGATTCTGATTGGAACAACAGAAACCTTTGAGCTACTTTTCAAAATTACTTGGTTTTTTTTTGTTTTTTTTTTTTTCTCTGCCAAAAGGGGGGAAATCTACTTCTGAATGAATGAGTAGGTAATTGAAAATATGATAAGATTACAGAAGACAATAAAAATAAATGTAATTAAAAAAGGTCAAAGATTGTTCCTGACTTGTACATAAATAATGAAGCTACGTGAGGTGAGTAATGAGTAGAAGTCTATTTTCATGGAAAATTTGGGCACATTGACAAGCCCAGAGCTGCAGGGATGGGGAAGAGGAGGGCTGACATGAGCCCATGCAGATGAGGCCCAGGCCTAATTAGTTTTCCAGCATAGAGCCTTGTCAGTGGGGCTGTCCCTTCATACAGGGATGGCATATTTTGGTGGCCATAGTGGTGCCTGTGCAAAACACAGAAGCTTGAATTGTTGACAAAGACAAGGAGAATGTGGACTGGTGGTGCACTCGGGTAATCCCTGTAGTTGGGAAACTGAGACAGGAGGACTACAGGTTAGAAGCTAGCCTTAGCAATTTAGCAAGGCTCTCAGCAACTTAGTGAGACCCTGTTTACAAATAAAAAATAAAATAGGGTTGGGGGTATAGCTCAGAGGTAGAATGCCTCTAAGTTCAATTGCAGTCTCTACCACCACAAAAAACAACAATAACAACAAAAAGAAACCAGTAGAATGTGCATGCCCTGGAAAAAGCTTAACACATTTGTTGAATATCTCTTCTGCCCCCAGCCCTGGCCTAGAAATTCTCTTTTGAAATCGTGGAATTATTTCAGGCAGATTTAATTTTTCCCATTATGTGGGTAGAGAAACTGAGGCTGAGAGGTTCACACAAATCTTTTTTTTTCACAGTACCAGTGACTTCTGTAAGGCCCACCTTCAGGTTTTTTAGATCTGATAGACACTCTTGCCCCTCAGCAATAATAGTGCTTATGAAATATATGGTTAAATTTTTGAAAATGAGTAATTTCTTAGGAGAAGAAAAATCTAATAAAATGGGTTTTAGGTAGATGGGATGGGTTGAAATGTGGGTGTATATTTGCTTTGAGCCTTAAAGAAGGAAAGAAAGGGAATCAAGATTGATGGTATTAGTTACTATCTCAGGTACTTACAACAACCAGTCTCATGTAATAGTTCCCAATAGCACCCAGGTTAATTGTTAGGTCCTGCTATTTTTCTGGCCTCAGAAAAGTTAAAGTAACTTTCCTAAGTTTGTTCAACTTCTAAGGCACAGATGGGTTAAACCTGGGAGTACTGTATAAGGGTGAACACGTGAAGACAGAGCAGAGGATCCTAGGGAAGAAGTGCTTATGTGCAAAGAACAGATGAGTTGAAGAGTTCAAGGAATCTTTGAGACATATTCCCATTCTATTAATGAGTTTACTGAAATCACTTGTTCAGTGGAAAAATGTATGTGATTAAAAAGATAATGTCTAAATAAGTTCTCAAGGCAGCAGCTGGCTTTCTGGATGTTTATAAATGTTTGTTCTTTTACATCTTCCTGAAGTTGTTCAGTAGACACCAGAGCCAGGACTTAGATCCAAGTTGAACCCAAAAGTAAATCCTTGTACAGCCTGGTGTGGATAGGGGTGGCTTATTCTGAAACTGCAGAGAGAAATTTGTTACTAGGCCTGCCTTGGATCATGCCCCAGAACACTATCTGGAGATGTCAGGAAAGGAGATACAGGGCTGGGATGAGGAGCAGGAACTGAACATGGTTGAAAGCATACGGAGCTGGCTAGGTAGAACAAGGCAATGAGAAGAAGGGCACTGCAAGCAGAGGGAATAGCATAGACAAAGGCCAGGAGGCAGAGAGTTAAAGAGAGCTGGAGCTTCAGGTACAAAGAAGGGAGGAGGGGGATGAGGCTAGAAAACTAGACAAAAGGTAGGTCCTGGAGAGCCTATGTCCCAGATCAGAAACCTGGGTTTATCTAGGAGTATGGGGTAGGGGCATGTATTAGTCAGCTTTCTGTCACTGTGACACATACTGGAGAAAAATAACTTAAAGAAGGAATGATTTATTTTGGCTCACAGTTTTTGAGCTCTCAGTTCATGGTTGGCTGGATCCAAAGTTTCTGGAACTATGGTATGGCAGTACATCATGGTGGAAGGGTGCAGCAGAGCAAAGCAACACAATTCATGGTGTCTAGGAAAGAGAGAGAGAGAGAGAGAGAGAGAGAGAGAGAGAGAGAGAGAGAGAGAGAGAGAGAGAGAGAGAGAGAGAGAAAGGAGAGAGCAATCGAGCTCGGACCCATAGAACCCATCTCCTATAGTTCCTACCATTTCTCAATAATCCATTCAATTATGAAGCCATCAATGGATTAACCCATCAATAATATCAGAACCCTCATTATCCAATCACTTCCCAAAGCCTCCCAACATTACAGAATTGGGGACCAAGCTTTCAGCATATGAGCCTTTGAGGGGCATTCCAGATCCAAGCCCTAACAGGCACCATCAGAGTTCCCTAAGCAGGACAAATTGAAAATGCTTATATATTCATTCTAAATGGTCATGGGGTAAACATCCTTACTCTCAGTAATAGCCAACCTTGAAGCGGGCCCTGCCTCCTATTACTCAGACTCTCATTAATTCTTCCCACAAAGTAGCAGGGTTGGTCTGTGTAACAACAGTAGATGGTAGAAGAAATAGTATGCCACTTCTAAGATTAGGTTATCAACATCCCTGCTGATTCTGTCTCTGTCTCTGTATGTCTAACTCTCAGATTGCTGTCTCTGGGGGAAGCCAGCTTCCATGTCTTGAGCCACCTCATGGGAAGTCATGTGAGGATGCTAAAGTCTCCTGCCAACACCTCTGAGAATAATCCTGGAAGCAGGTCCCCCTTGCCAAGTCAAGCTTTCAGGAAACCCTAGCCCCAGCTGACATGTGACTTAGGTTCAAAACCAGAACCACCCAGGTATGCTGCTCCCAGATACCTGACCTTCAAGAACAGTATGAAATCATACGTGACCATTGCTCAATCCTGTCAAGTTTCCTAGTAATTTGCTACACAGCAATAGATAACTAATACACTTCTGAAAGTTCGAGAAACAGATTCAGACAGATGAAGTGATGTAGGCAAGACCACAGAGCTTAGTAAATGCCAGACACTAGTTTTGTTCTCATGTCTGACTTCAAACCCACTCTTTCATGTACATCATGCTGTTTTGCTATTTCCCTTAGTGGTAGATCAGAGACGAAGTTTTAGATACAATCATGTCTGTGCCAATTCATTAGTACTTCCTTAGGCTCCTGTGATGGGTCTGGGATGAGGCTGAGCCGCGAGTGGCATGCCCTTGGAATAACCAAGATGAATTAAACACTGTCTCTGACCTCTATTCTTCTTATTTTCCTATTAGGAAAATGCCTTTTATAACAGAGCATATAAAAATAAGTATAATAAAAGGAAATAATACAGAGTAGCATTAGAACTAAACACCAAGTCCTAAGAAAATAACTGGGAAGTAGCAAATGACTCAGAGTGAAAGATGTAGGGAAGTTTCCACAGGGAAGGGCAATTTGGATTTGAGCCAAGTGCAACAGAATTGGGGTGGGAGGAATGATATTTGTGAGAAGAGGAAACTATAGGAGCAAAGATATTGTAGCACAAAACTATTGAGCCTATTTAGGCAATTATTAATGTTTTTGATTGCAATAAAAAGAAAATATATACATTTAAAGGTCCAGAGGAGTCTAACCAATGCAACATGATTTTCTTTATGAGTAATCACTAAGATAATGTGTGTGTGTGTGTGTGTGTGTGTGTGTGTGTGTGTGTGTGTGTGTGGCTAGTCATTGGCCTTAAGAATCAGATTCATGATTCAACATTTTAATTCCTATGGCATTCTACTGTTTTCATAATAGAACTGTAGGCACTTTGCTCCTTGATTACTTCATTTAATTTTCACAATTTGTTAATCCCCACTTCATAGATAAGATTAAAGGCTAACTGAAAGTTAAATAATTTGCAAGTTTCTCCACCAGTGATGGCTGGATTGGATTAAGCCTGGGCTTGCTCAAGGCCTCTGAACTTTCTGATACATACTTTGTTCTCCTAGATTATTGCAATAGCCTACTAATTAGTCTTCCTTCCACTCTATTTCCACCCTCCACTCTATTTCCACATAGCAGTCAGAGTAGTCCTTATAAAATATATATCATATGATGTCATGTCTCTCCTCAAACCCTCTAATACTTCTGTCATAGAATGAAATTTAAATCACCTTCCAGGACTCTGTGTGATCTCATCCCTGGCCACGATTCTGGTCCCATCTCTGCTTTTTTGCCCCTTCCCTTGAGTTGAGCTGGAAAGTTTTCTCCTGGGTATCCACATGCTTCTGTTTCCCTCTGCATTTGTATCCATATACCTGCTTAAGTGACAACTCACCAAAGGCCCCCTGACTCCTCAATTTAATATAGCTGAGCCTCCCCCCCACCCCGGTCTAGCACTACTGCTCCCTCTTCTCTATCCATCTGCCATCATACCCTTTTACTCTTTTACTGGCTTATAAATCTAGGAGTTACATAAGGATGGTAAGTATTTTCTGTATTATTCACTGTTATTTAGGGTGAGCTATTTCCTGGCCTGGCTAGAATTTTTCCTGGACTCAACACTAGAAGTCTCATGTTCAGGGAACCTCCCAAGACAGCTGGTCAACCTACCACTGTTCTCTCAAATGCTGGTCTTAGGATCTTGACTACTGTGTTATGCAGACTATCACATATGAAAACACTGAAGACAGAATGAGAGAATTCTATTTAGTCATCTATCCACCTCCTCTGAAACCTTCTTCATGTCTTTCAACCAAAATTCATAGCTTCTTTCCCTTGGTTCCCATCTCATATTATCAATACCTTCATTTTACTGAATTTGCATTCAGGTTGGTTGTACTTGTCTCTCAGCCATTCATTAGGTCTATACACTGCTGGATGAAAGGAACATGTGCCCCTCAAATTATTTATGAATAATGGGTGTCCAATAAATGTTTGTTGAAATGGATATTTGTATAGACCTAGATGAAGACTCTGGAATAAAACTTTCATAATAAAGTCATCATTTTACACTACTGGAATGGCTAATTGGAGTGAAATAGGCAAGGACATGCATATCCAGTGCTAGGGATGCTATGTTTCAATATGAAATGAAGAACAAGGCAGAGAGCTGGGTAGATAGGAGTGGTGTGCGTGTGTGTGTGTGTGTGTGTGTGTGTGTGTGTGTGTGTGTGTGTAGCTGGGGTTGAAGAGACAGAGGAAGTGGTAAGTCTAAGAAGCAGAAGCAGAAGCACAGATGACCTGAGAAGTCATGGAGACAAGAAAAGATTGGGTAAGAAATTCAAGATGAGCTGGGCGTGGTGGCGCACGCTTGTAATCCCAGCATTTGGGAGGCTGAGATCAGAGGATCCAGGTTCGCGGCCAGCCTCAGCTACCTAGTGAGGCATTCCGCAACTTAGTGAGACCCTGTTTCAAAATAAAGAATAAAATATAGGGCTGGGGGTGTAGCTTGGAGGTAGAATGCCCCTGAGTTCAATCCCCAGTACCACACACACACACAAAAAAAAAAAAAAGAAATTCAAGATGAGTCCTAAATCTTTGCAATTAAGGATGTTTATTGAAGTACTATATATAAGACTGAACACACACACTCACACACACATATCTATAAGGAGAAGGTATGTTTTGACACAGAAAGATGTTCATCACATATATTAAATAGAAAAAAGAGTCAGGTGATTTTGAGAGAAAAAGGCAATGTGGTATTCACATTGTGATAAGGTCATGGTTCTGGAGCCTGACTGTTGGAATCTCAGCACCAGCACTGGCTAGCCATGTGACCTGAGGCAGAGCAGTTACTTGCTGAGCCTTCCTTGCCTCCTCTGTTAAATGAGGATAATTATAGTGTTCTTTCACAGGACATTTTAAAGATAAACAGACTTGACACATGTACCAATGCTACAGTTTTTTTCTTTCTTTGGTACTGCAGATTTAACCAGAGGCATTCTATATATAAGCTATACCCCTATCCCTATTTTATTTTGAAACAGGGTCTCACTAAGTTTCTGAGGGTCTTGATAAGTTGCTAAGGCTGGCCTTGAACCTGCGATTCTCCTGTCTCAGCCTCCCAAGTACTGGGGTTACAGGCATTTGGCAACACACCCAGCTACAAATGATACATATCGTTGCATTACTACCACTGCATGGGCCTATTTAGAGAAAACATGTATGTAGTATGTATAAGAAACAAAATGTAAGGCTGTGAATAATGATAGGATTATGGGTAATTTAAATGTTCTCTCTTATGCTTTCCTGAAGGTTTTAGTTTTCTCCAATAAAAGTATATCAGTAGTATATATATTTAATAAAAACAAAGATAAAGCAAGAAAAAGAAACTGCCGTGTCTATCAGGACTTAGAGTACAAAGCTAGGAAATGGAAGAATCAGAACTGAGACCGGGGGAAATGGTAAGAGAGCTTAGGGGAGGGAAAACCATTAAGCCCAGAACCTCAGGTGCTACTTACCCTTGTCTGGCTTCACTGCTGACAACACGAGGGTTGAACACAGAAAAAGGCATAGACAATGGTTGTCTGACTGGAGTACTTGCTTGGAAACATTAGACACATATCTTGAGTACTAAGGACTGTTTGAATACATTCAATAATCTGTTTTTATATTCTGGGTTAAATGTTTGTAAAGTTTCTTTTTTTTTTTTTTTTCTTGTGGTACCTAGGATTAAACCCAGGGCTTTGCATATGTTAAGCAGGGCAAAGTTTCTTTTTTAAAAAAAAGAGTACCTGAAACTTAAAGCTTCTTTAAATTGGAATCTCTTTAAAAATACTACCAAATTTAAGATATTTAATTCTTTTAAAGGGAAACCTTTCAAAGCTACAGCTTAGCTTAATTTAGCAATCTCATTTATGGAATAAAATGTCAGTTGCACAGTTGATTTCCTGCCAAGATAGCAGCTATTGAGATCCTTGAGCAAAGTTGACAGTTGATGTTAACAAAGAACAACAGTCTCACTTCATTCCAGTCTGCCTAAAAGTCCAGAGAGGAATCGACTTGAACTATTGTGAATGCATTTCTTTTTCAACAAACAAATATGCACATAAAAGAACATATGGAAGCTAAATGCAGCATGGTATTCTGATTTGTATTTTAGAACAGAAAAAGGACATGAGTGGAAAACTGGTGAGATCTAAATAAAGTCTAGGGTTTAATTTTGACAAAGGCACCATGGTTATGTAAGATGTCAACATTAGGAGAAATCAGGTGAAGGATGTATGAGAATTCTTTCAACTACTTGGACGATGTTTATGTGACTCTAAAACGACCCCAAATCTAAAAAAAACAATTATTCTAAAACATCTGGAAGGAAATATATATAACAACATTATTTTATTTATTAAGTTCCTATTATGTGCTCAGTGTTTTCTTATACTGATCCTGTGATGGCATTTTAGGTAAATATACCTACCTATACATACCCCAGCAATATCTCTCCCATGATTTCTTTCCTTTCCATATTATATCATTGTTTCTTCCTAACCCATTTCAAATCCCTCTCCCCTGGTCCTACTGAGTCCAGCATCTCCCATAGCCACACATCCTTCAGAGGAATCACATGAATCCTGTTTTACTCCCATCTCAAAAACCTGCTCCATCTCCCTACTGCATAGAAAAGGATTCTCAACCTTAGCACTTTAACATTTGTTGGGAAGACTAGATAATTCTTTGTTGTAGGGTCTGGGCTAGTTGCCCAGTACATTGTCAGATCCTTAGCAGCATCTCTGGCCTCTATTCACAAGATGCTGGTAGTACATTTCCCACTTATGACAACAAAAATGTCTCCAGACATTGCCGAATGTTTCCTGGTGAGCAAAGTCACCCTGGCTGAGAGACCATGGCATAGAGGGTGAAGCCTAAATCCCTCTGCTGAGCACTCAAAGATTTCCTGCTACTCCGGTCATCTTCTTTCTTCTGTTTACATTTCTTCCTTCCCCCCATGGCATTTTTACTCTTTCTTGAAAGTGTTGTTACTCTCTTTTTTTGCTGTTGTCTGTTTCTGGACTTCAGTCTCCCCAACAATTGTTCAATCTCCCTCCTTTCGGTGGAGGAGCAGGCACTCAAGATACTGTTGAATGGAGTAAATGTCTACACGCATGCAATTCAATGTTGTCTCCTCACCTCAGGCATAATTTCTTCCTCTTCTTCTTCTGTTGTCTACTATTTGTGTCTACCTCTAGGACCCTATTTGTGTAAAACATACTAAGGTTCACATTTATTTGTAACCTCTGTGTCTCTCTACATGCACTCCCCAGTCAGACTATGAGCTTATAGGACATATATTAGTAATTATTTGGTACTTATTATATTCTAGGTTCTGTGCCAAGTAACGTAAGAAATATCATTTTATTTCCCACTACCACACTCTTCAATAGATATTATTATCATTATATTTTATAAATCAATAACTTAAGTTACATTCAGTTCAGCTAATTTACTTGCTCAAGGTCACGTGCCTAGAAGGTGGCAAAGTTGGAGTTTAAATCCTGTATCAGAGATTCAAGCTCTAAAGCACCACACCAAAGAATCAAGTTTTACTCATCTTTTCAACTGTTATTGCGCTACCAGAGATCTTTGCATATGGAATCTGCTCAGTAAAGATGTATACCTTTAGCTATGAAATCTAATGCCTCCCAAGGGAACAAAAGGTTATATGTGAAGCCCACCTTTGGGTCTTCAAGTTTTTATCTAGTGCTGTTGATACAATTGCTCTCTATGTGACAAGGGCTCAGTAGCATTTCCTTCTGAAAAGCACAGAAGAGAAATGTTCTTCCTTTGAAACTTAACCAGCTAGCTTTGATTATTTTCACACAGTGCTTGAGCCTAGTGTAAGTTTTGTTGAACAGGATCTAGAACTTGGCCTAGTAGACAAATATTAGGCTTAGGCAAGTTTAGGCTTATTATATGGAGTTTCCCTAGCATTTCTTCTTTGGAGCAATAGTAGCTACCATTATCAGCCATGGCAGTGTGTACTGGGTTCTATTTTAAGTATTGAATATACATGAATTTATTTGATTCTTATAATAAGCTAATGGGATAAGTACTACAATATCCCTATTTTATTATTGAAGGAACTGAGGCACATATTAAAGAATATGTCCATAGGGTATGACTTCAGAGTTCAAGCTCTTAACCAGTATTTTATATTCCCACTCACGGAAATGGACTGGTTTGTGGGGTATCAAAGGCCTGTGACTGGAACTATTCAAATATAGATGAAAAGTCTTAATATTGCAGATGTCATAGACAACATTCCTGTATGATACAGCACTTCTCCAGGTTGTTATGATGCTGTGGTCATCAACTCTGAGATAGAGCTGTTCGAGAGCCTGTTTTACTGTTTGTGGTTGTGAGCTTCTCTGGTGCAGAAAGTGCATGTTAGCCTTGTATCTTCAGTGCTTTCCATGATGTCTGACACAGCAGGTTTGCAATAAGACTGTGCTGAATTGGTTAACTCATAGGCTCCAACAATAGGGTTCTGCAAAGAAAGTTAGGAAGCATGTATCTCATTTTAGAATTTCCCCGAGCCAGAGGAATTTTGCTTCCTGGAGACTGCTTGGAGAACACGATGACATCATCTACTGCCTTCTGAGCCCTGAAGGTCAGATGGCATGGCTCCTGGCAAACTTCCTTAGTCAGTTCCTGGGTGGGCCCTCAGTACATCAAGGACAATCTTCAAGAGTCTGATAAATCAAATTACAATGACCCAAGCTCGCTCAGTCAGTTGAATCCCTTGAATAGCTAAAGACACTAATACATCTTTTGGAGAAGAGACATTGGATTGTGCAATGGGATAGATAATAAACCTTTTTCAGGTCAGCATGTATGAGAGCAAGAGCAAGTCTTTAAAATTTCGATTAGCTTTAGAAAATTCTTTCTAATTTAAAGAAAGAACAAAGAATTAATTTATGAAATGGAATTTGAACAAGAATAAAATTTACAAGGGATGGTTCTAAGTACCAGATACAAAAAAAGAAGCAAGAAAATTCAGTGAGAGTTCTATAGGCATTGGGGGTGGGCAGACTCATTCTTTTTGCAAGAAAGTTGGAGAGAATTCCTAGGCTGGACATCATTAACATCTAAAGTGTTGTCTTTTTAATGAATATAAATATATTATGGAGCCAGAGATACAGCTCAATAGGATATGGAGCCCTAAAGACCTGGTACAGATTCTGGGTCCCTTGATTAGCTGTAAGATACTGTAAACCAAGTACTTTGGAGGCTAAAACAGAAGGATCATAGGTTTGAGGCCAGCCTTAGCAACTTAACAAGATTCTTGGCAACTGAGAAAGATCCTATTTCAAACTAAAAATAAAATAGGGCTGGAGGTGTAGCTCAGAGGTAGAATGTCCCTGGGTTCAATCCTCAATACCAAAAAAGAAAAAAAAAAAGAGAGAGAGAGAGAGAGAGTTCATGCAACTTTGTTTGTTCTTCTATAGAATGAGAATAAAAATGCCTTTCTCAAGGGCAATTGGGAGGGTTTTAGACGATGTATAAAAAAGCATGGTGCTGAACAGACTGTTGAGAAACAGGAGCTCTTAGTATTACACAGAGTACTTGATGGGAAATAGTAAGCTCTTCGCTCTTCTGAGGCTAGACAATGAGAGCTGCTGTGCTAGAAACAGGACTCAAACATGGATGCAAGACATTTATATTTTATACTATGAAATTTTATACTTTGATTCTATACTATCTGTTATTAAATTGCCATTTCAACTATATTTCTTGCTGATTTTCTATATACACTTATTCCCCGCCAGTGAGCATTCATGCCTGTAGTTCTTTTTACAAACCACTTACCTACCCCATGCCCTTCTCATCTACCTAATCATTAATAGGAGTACTAACCCAAGTTTGAGTGCCTATCTACCTGTGACAATTTATCTGCCTGTGGCAATACATGTCTATGATCTATCAGATATCCATCCATCCATCCATCCATCCATCCATCCATCCATCCATCCACATATCTCTCTTACCTATCTTGTTATTTGAGCTCTTCTCCACAGCTTTCTTTTTACTTCCTCTGCTCACATCTGTCTTTCTGAATTCCCAGAATGCATCATTTTCTTGGTATTTAACATTGATTGTCCTTTATTATTAACTAAAGTACCTAGTAGACTGTTGGAAAGCACATAACTTAGTATCTTGTTTTAGTCATCTTTGCCTCTAAAAGCCTAAAATGGTGCCTAAAGAGGAGAAAAATCTTTTTTTCTTTCTGGCCCTGGGGACTGAACTAAGGCATATTCTACCTCTGAGCTAGAACTCTATACCTATTTTATTTTTTATTTTGAAACAGGGACTCACTAAGTTTCTGAGGGCCTTGCTAAGTTGCTGAGACTGGCTTTGAACCTGTGATCCTCCTGCCTTAGTCTCCCAAGTACTGAGATAACAGGCATGTGCTACTGTACCTACCAAGGAAAAGAACATTTATAAATCACTTACTTAGTACCAAGCATTGTGCTAGGAAATTTACATAGTTATATAATAGAATCTTTAGGAACAACCCTGTAAGGTATCAGTATTCCCACTGTGCAGTTGAAGAATCTAAATCTCTGAGGGGTTGAATATCTTGTCCCAAATTATATAAAGTGTCAGGGTCAGGTGTTATTGCCTCAGATCATGCATTTCTACCATATCAGCTTTCTCCTTCTGTACTACGAAGAGCAAACAGATCTTAACTTGCATGCCAGTGCCATTGTCTTCCATGGGCAGTGTGGGAATGAGTGGCAAGTGTGCTGTCTACTCACCATCCTGATCTTAGTCACTCAGTGACACTCAGTAAATGGGGATTGTTTTCTTACCATCTCATCCTCACCCCATAAAATAGCTATTGGTAAGCACTGTCTGGAAATGGTGGAAGCTTGGAAGCCAGCTTCTCCCTTGATGGAGTTCTCCCCTTTTGTGACTGCCAGTTCTCTGGCACAGAGCAGGTGTGTGACAATGATGATGGTGGATAAATAAATGAATGAATGATTAGGTGTATTACAAGAAGGCTGCATCATGTCTAACCTACTTGAGATTGACTAGTTTCACTGGGTATGATGGTACACACCTATAATTACAGTACTTGAGAGGCTGAGACAGAAGGATGGTATGTTTGAGGCCAGCCTAAGCAACTTAGTAAGATCCTATTTTGAAATAAGAATTTAGAAAAAGAGAGAGCTTGGGGTGTAGCTCGGTGGGAGAACATCCATGGGTTCAATTAATCCCCAGCACCATCACCAAAAAAAAGAAAGAAAAATGAAAAATAAAAAAAAGAGTGACTAGGATCATCTACAAAATGAAAATAGGGAATTAGCAAAATGAGTGCAAGCAACTTAACAAACCACTCTCTTTGTCCTCCTGAGGGAATGACTAACCTCAGAGTCCACTGCTGCCTGCACAGACATCATTCTATATGTTAATGCAGGCCTGTAATTTAAAGAGCTCTGCATCTGAGCTCATTAGGTCATTTAAACTCAGACTCAAACCTCTCAGAGTCTGTATAAGTGGTGTGAATCCCTTAAGAGCTGGGAGGGAACACCATCTTCTTGATGAATTAATTTATAGGCAAAAAGTGGCAGAGAAGAGATTGCAAGGAACTTCTTTCCCTAGGACTTGAAACAGGTGCTCCTAATTATTATCCAGGAGGCCAAATGCTGAGGTCCTGTTCTGAAGCAGGATTTGGAATAGGAATGAATGATTTCCCCTAGCTGGAACAAATCATTCACACCTTCCAATAGAAGAATACACAGGAAAATGCAGAGCAGTTGAGAGGACTACTCACTCTACTCTCCAGAGAGGAACCTGCTCCTAGGCACTCCCTCCTACTTGCCTTCAGCAAACCAGAATGAGCACCACAGCCCTGCCATATTCTGGCTTTGCAGTGGACACAGCTGCAGCAGGTTGTGTCTGGTGAGCTCTGTCAGTCTAAAATTAGGCTAACTTTTTTCAGACTTTACTGAAGTTCCTAACATGGATCAATTTTCATTCTAAGAAATTCCAATATAAGGTTAACTTAGCAAAGCCAATTGAGGTCAACAAACATTCACTCTGCACCCACTTGGGAGCATGCACTATGCTAGACACCCACACTCAAGACAGAAATAAACAAAGCAGGATTCTTGCAGTCAGTGAACTCCCTGTCCAGGAGAAAAAGAGAGAGAATCACAGTCAGCATGCTTGGTGCTACAGAAGGGGGGATGCTTAGGTTGTTAGAGTATGAGGGTTAGTCTTCCATCCACCTGGGGAACTCTGGGGGTAGTTCCTGGAAAACTGGATTGGGGAGCAAAGTATTGGCAAATGAATGGACGTTTCAGACAAGAGGGAATGGCTTTCCAGGTAGAGGGCATAGCTCAAGCAAAGATATGGCTGTGTGAAGAAAATTTTGGGTGCATAACACTTTAATCAGCTTTTTTTTTATTAGGGATGGAACTCAGGGGTGTTCTACCCCTTAGCTACACCTCCAGCTCTCTTTAAAATTTTTACTTTATTTTGAAACATGGTCTTGCTAAGTTGCTGAGGGTCTTACCAAGTTGCTGATGCTGCCCTCAAACCTGCAATCTTTCTGTCTCGGTCTCTCAAGTATCAGTATTACATCCATGTGTCACCATGCCTGGCTGGTCATTTCATTGTTAAGGAAGAGTAACTTTTAAGGGACAATGTGGTGGGTGATGAGGCTGGAGACTTAGATAGGATACAAGTCACAGGCCAGCCTTCTTGGCTAATGAGCCAGGAATTTAGGGTTCTGTAGGATTCTATAGAAGGAAGTTGAACATTCAGATTTATGTTTAATTCCCAGAGGCATGGTGTGAGAAGGCTTAGAGGTGGTGAAACAGGAGGCAAGAAGAATGATAGTCTGGGAAACTTATGAGGAGGGCATTATAGTAAGCATGGCGAGAAGGCTGCAAGTTTGGGAGATATAAGTGGGGCTGACTGTATGGGGCCAGTGGGGAAAGGGAAAAGGAGGATTTGGGATGATCCCACCTCCCAGGTTGGATCTTAGCTCCCAGATAGATGACTGCTGATGCAGATGCCCATTGTAACAGCAATGACAGTGACAGGAGTGGTGTTGGCATGGGGCGGTGTGGTGAGCAGAGGGTAAGAAGTTGAGGTTCACTCCTCTGCCTCTGAGGTGCCTGTGGCTCATTTATCTGCGATGTCCAGTAGACTATTCCTATCACTGTGGGTATAAATGAAGTTGTTGTAAGAGAATGTACAGTGAGAAGGGTGGGGAAGTGGGGGCCAATTCATTCAAAGCAAAGGAAGAGCCAGCCAGAGCCAGGTCAGAGAGCCAGGAAGGAAACCTGACCAATACTGTTCATGGGAACCTAGAGTATTCAAAAGACAGGGAGTGCTCAAGGCCTGATGCTCTGGCAGCAAGGTGAGGATACCAGTGCTGGCTACAGGGTGGCCATTAGCAACCATGGCTAGAGCTGGCTTGGGTATTCAGGCAGGTGGAAACCACATGACAGGTGTGAGGAGCAAATGGGAGGCTATGGAAAAGGTGGAGTTAAGGATCTCTGCTGTGAAGAGAAGGAGGAAGGGGTAAGGCCGGCTAAACAAGGCAGATGTTCCTGAGGAAGTTTCCAGGTACTTGCTTAGGGTGAGAGAGACCTGAGTTGGGTTATAAGCTGAGAGGAAATAGCTAGTAAAGAAGGAGGGAGTTAAGGGGAGAAAAACAAACAAAAAGGTACTATTTGATAGAGTAAATGTCTAAGGAGGTAACAGAAAAGGGAATTGAGAGGTGAGAGGAAGGGAGGCCTCCAGAGGAAAAGTCACTCCTCTTCTAGGCTTGAGCAAAGCAGGAGAAAATCTCATAGAATCCAAAGATCTCACAGAAGGTCACATCCCTGTTTAAAACATGAGCCAGACAGACAGTAATCCCAGGGCTTACCTGCCAGTGAGTTGCTGTGTGCACAGAGTACTGCCCCAGCCTGGTGTTCCTGTGGTCAAGTGGACTGGACGGGACACCTGCCTGCAGGTTATTCTGAGGCTTCCCAAGATCAGGTGTGTAAAGCATGCCACATGGTCCTGGCACATGGCAAGTGCTCAGGAAATCAACTTGTTTGTATCGCTCTTGTCAGTGATATTATCTTTACACAGTTTCAGCTATAGATTCAGTACACTTTTGTGGTTTTCTGACCAGCACACTTAACTATTGTTACCTTTGTTAATATGGAAAGTGTGTTTTCTATTCCAAATACATCTCTTGTAAACTCTTCTGGGCTTGTTTTCTTAAATTGGGACTGTCTCCAGTAAAACACACACACACACACACACACACACACACACACACACACACACACACGCACACGGAAGTATTTTCTTCTAATTTTTTTCCTGTAGACTTTCTAGCTGTTTCAGTCTTATAAATTGGGTTTTTTAATAAAACACTACCCTGCAAAGATTTTGACTGTATTCCTCTTGAATTTATTTTAAAACTGATTTTGAAAAGCTTCTAGAATGTCTTTTCAAAATGGGAGAGATTGGAATGTAGGAACTCCAGGATGAGGTTATTCGTCAAACAGAGTGTTTTACAGGACTGGTCTCGCCTCATTCGGCAGAGTCATGACATTAAAGGTGGGTCAGGCTAGATTCAGATTACATTTACATAAAACTCTCATGTGGGAGCCTTCAATCTCTGGCATTTTTTCTTTTTCCTTTTATTTCTTTCTCCCTTTCTGTCTGTCTCTACCGTTCTCTTGTCATTCAAGAACAAATAAAAAAGCAGAGTAAGTCTGTATTTATAGAAAGCAGACAATAAACACATTAGTAATCAGCTCTGAGTAAGTGTCTGGAGTCTATGTGGGCTATATAAACACACACACACACACACACACACACACACACACACAAACACACACACACACACACATCACTGTTATTTCCTGGTCAGCATGTCATTATAAAGTCTATCCTCAGTCAGATGCTAGGCTTACTCTGAGCTCAGAGGGGGAATGATTTGGTTCTTGCTCTTTTGAGATCCTCTTACACAAAAACATTGAGATTTAGAGAGAGGTGTATCCAGGGTCAAAGTGCTAATAAGGGTAATACTATGAACTAGACTATAGGACTTCTGGGTCTAAACTCAACACCTTTTCCAGTACGCCACTGTCGGTCCTTCATGAGAAGCAGTCTTTGTGATAGAATTTAGAAATTCCAAGCGTGGTATGGAATTCATTTTCCCAGCTAAGCGTGTTCTTTTCAATGCCTTTATATGCTACTTAGACATGATCTTTTCCTCATTGCCACTCCCAGGTGAGCTAATAACTTTGTCCTATCTGCTAATTAACTATTTATTTTGTGTCACAGCATCTTAGTTACAGATTCCCAAGCTTTTATTTGAGTGGGGGTTAGGGGTGTCAGGGTGGTTCCTACAAAAATAGAGAAACAATGACATAGAACAAGACATGCTCTAAGCAAGAAGCAAAGTATTTTATAGTAATTAGACAGAAGAACAGGATTGTTATCATGTGATCCAGACCCCACCAGGTTTCTCTGCCTCTCCTGTTACCCACATCAACCATTTTACAGAGGAGAAAACCAAGAGCATATGCAGCAATACTCTATTTCCTGTATGTAAGTTGCACAGAACATGGCCTTGCACCCCAGCAGGTAAGAAAGGGGCCAAGAATATACGAAAATGGCATAGAGCTATTATTTTAAATTTGGTTTCAAAGTGTTCTAGGAATTTAATGGGGGAGCTTTAAAGTTTTTCTAAGAAGTTAAACTGGTTGAGCTCAGAACCCTCCTCCCAGTGGAAAAGGATGTTGGGTTAGAAGACGACAAACAACTGGCTATTATTAATTTGTCAGGCCATGAAGTCATTGAGATGTGGAAAAAAAACTGGTTGCAAGTATTGGGGGAAAAGAGAGAGAGAAACTCAGGTTAGATCATTTATTTCAGGACAGGAAGCAAACATGAAAATCAGCAACTTGGGTTCAAAGACCAGTTCTGTTTAGGGAGCAATGGGTCATGATGGGGATGGCTCCACCGTGTGAAAGAGCTGCCCCTGTCCTGCTTACCCGCAGAGGACCATGTGGAGAACTCAGTCTATCATCCCATGGAAAATGCTCTGGATAATACAATTTTAAGTACTAAAGGGACATTGTTGTAGTTCAAGAATGGAGAGTCCATGGCAAATCCTGAGAAGAGTGGCCAACTGAAAGTGGGGTTAGCAATAAGGGAATTAGGAAACAAACTGACTTATTTTGGGGGCCTCGATGTCTAAAAGACAAAGTCTACTGTGGGGGAGTCTGGGCCATAACCTCATTAATTATGCTCTATCTCATGTGGCTATACAGAGGCCACTTAGGTTTAAATCCCCACTCTATTGCTGACTGGCCTTGGGGTCTCGAATGGGTCATTAGCCACTGACTTTTGTCTTATCTTTACCATGGCAATAACTATACTTTCCTCAGAGTTGTGACTGCTGTGTAAGCTAATCTTTGTGAGATGCCTGGTGCCAACGCATACCCAATTTAAGAGGGGTCTCTGGAAACAGATGCCCTGGGTTCAGATCCTGGCTCTGCTCTCTTCTGGCCATACTGTGTCAGGAATGTTAGAGATTCTCCGTGCCTCAGTTTACCTATCTATACCATGAGGAGAGGTCATTCCCTACCTTATAAGGCTGTAGTGACGACTAAGTTAATCAAGTCACATAAATGCTTAGTGTCTAGTGTATAGTAAGCACTCAATAGGTGGGAATTTTTATATGATCATATTGTAACTGATGATTAAGGAATCTACTTTGAGCCATTGTCAGAATCCTGAAATATTTTCAGACCTGAATAAAACCTAGAGGAGGATCAAACCCCCAGTACCCACATAGCACTTTGGTCTATAACTCTCTGAGTGCATATTATTGCTCTTGCACAAACAGAATCTGTCTGTAAGTTTGGACATCAATGGGCTTGAAATGCACATTAGGATAATCTCTTAACCATGTCTTATAAATATTCATTGTGGCTTAAACCCTTGTCACAATGAAGGAAGCCACCAAGAATTCATTGGGCTGCCGGTCAGGGCAGCCAGGGGGGCTGTGGTTATTGTTGGGAGTGAGCTGGAGGCCCCAAGCATCCTACACATGCTGGTAGCAATCCCTCTCTGCCCACAGGAAGGTTCAGCACAGCTTTCTTTATTTGTCTTTACTTAATACAGGTCCTGGCATATAGGATGTGCTCTATGAAGATGTGTTGAATTAGCTGGGCATGATGGCATACACTTGTAATCGCAGTACTTGGAAGACTGAGACAGGAGGATCACAGGTTCAAGGCCAGCCTCAGCAACTTGGCAAGGGCCCTTAGCAACATAGCAAGACCCTGTTTCAAAATAAGAAATAAAATAAGGCTAAGGGTGTAGCTCAGAGGTAGAATGCTTCTGAATTTGATGCCCAATACCCCTATACACATATACAAATGTGTATTGAATTAGTAAATGAGACACTAGTAAAACAAATGAATAAGGAATAAATGTACTTCTTGGCTATTGGGATGGGAGGAGACAGTCTCACAACACACATGGATTGCACTGTGAAGCTCCCGGGTGTTCAGTGATGGCCAGAGGAAAGGGAAGAATGATTCTGGGAGAAGAATGACTTTGGAAGGACTGTAACTGGAGATGCCAGAAACCAATATTACAACATCCTATGGATTTTTCTAAACTTTAATCCAAATCAGGTGAGTTCTGATTCCCAGGGTGAGGCAGGTACAGGAGCAGAGGTTCCTGGGGAGAGAGCAATGCTGATAATCAGGTGGAGCAACCTTTAATTTCCTCAGGACCCAGCCAGTTCCTGGGGACAGAACACACACAGGGCATGGGTGAAAGATTTGTGGGATGTATGGGGGGAACAGGACTGTACATGTGTCAAGACTACTACTCAACAGGATGAAGATTAGAGCAGGCTCAAGTTCAAGTGTAGAAGGGAAAGCTAAGTAACAAGGATTTATTGAATTCCCACATAGTGCTGAAAACAAAGTTGTATTTACATATTTTCTCATTTAATCATTATACTCATCTAATGTCCATTTTATAGATGAGGAAAATAACTTCAAAGAAATTAAACATTTCTCCCAGATTATGCAACTTCAAGCTGGCTAAGACAAGATTCAAATTCATTTGATTTCAAAGCTTTTGAGATTTTTTTCAGGACCATTTGCTCCTCTGTAGCCTCGTGTCCTAGGTAATCATGTAGCTAGGAATTGGGAGGGGAGCTCACAGTTGGGTAGTCAGATGTCTAAACAAGAGGCCCAGGTCCACAGTAACAAGACAGATTCTAGATCCTACTATTGGTTGCTGGACCTCTTCCTATTGGTTACTTTCTGACCTGGCTTGGGGATCATCTTGGCTTAAGGACTGGGCATGACCAGTTCCACAGGTAGCCGGCATTAGGAATCACAGATGACACCTGGAAACTCAACCATATAGCCCTAATCTTCAGGACTTGTAGGAAGGGGTTGCTATTCTTATTTTCCAGCTATCTGATTCAATCTGTACTTCCTCATTCATAAAAAAGCTACCCTACTGAAGATGAAATGAACTAATTAGAGGTTGTCAGAAACCTACCAAAAAAAGTTCCAGATGAGGGGCTTCCAAGATGGTGTCTGAGTGAAACACCTTGCTTCAGGTGCTGTGAGCTGGAATCAAATCTGCTATAAAAGCATCTTCTTAAAAGAAGAAAAATAAAAGCAACAAAAAAGCAAAATTTGAACTACAACTAAAAAGAAAACCCAGAGAGCCAACCAGGGAGAGCAAAGGAGCCCGAATGCGTGGTGGTGGCCCCAAGCCGAGGAGCGGCAGCAGCCATTAAGGTCTACCAACACTGATGCACATCCAGCGACCAGGTGTGGAGTAAGTGACTCCAGAATTCCTCATTCTACCCAGGCAGCGGATCCCCACACTTTCCGCAGTGACCGGAACACGTGGGACAACCAGCGTAAGCCCCTGCGGGACCACCCCAACTCACTCTCCCTCCAGAGCAGTGACCAACTGAACCACAGTGCTTGAATCAAAACTGCCACAAATGCAGCTTCTTGGCAGAAGGAAGGAGGAACAAAGTGGCAGAAGAGTGAATAAAGCAACGAGAGCAGCTGAACAGAACCCAGGGAGAGCAAAGGAGCCGGGGCGTGCCACGAACTGGCGACCGCCATTTTGCATGCCACCATTTTCCAAGCCAGTATTCAGCCAACTACTCAGACCATCACTGATGTCCTGCACCCCCAGCGACAAGAAGTGGAGTAGGCAACTATGGAACTCCACACCATAATCAAGCTGCATATACCTGCAGGATCAACAGTGATCAAGAACACCTGGGACAACCATCTTAAGCCTGCACTGAGGTCACCCAGCTCACACCTTCCACCAGAGACAGAGCAGCAGGGAACTGTAAGTTGGATTGCACCCCCGGGGTGCAGGGGCCCCTATACAAAGGACAGACTCAGTCACCCACTAATCTAGCCACTAGATAGGAACAGAAGTGTGGGAAGAACCTAGTACACATACGGCATGCAGAACTTCCAGGCACACTGAAAATGCCTGGCATTTAGACTGCATTCCAGCCACGAGCAAAGGCAGAGAGAGAGAGATGCAGACAGGTCCTGTGGAGAGCTCAGAGACACAAGCTTGCAGCAGGAGAGGCATCAGTGGAACCCCCTGCCTGCACTGACAGAGCAAAAAAAAAAAAAAAAAAAAAAAAAAAAAAAAAGCCACAGACACACTTGAAAATTTAAGCTCTGTACTTACGAACTAGCAGGGCTTTTGTTTTTGTTCCTTGTTGTTGCTTTTTGGTTTGGTTTTTTTTTCTTTTTTGTTTTTGGTGTTATGTTTTAACTGTTTTTGTTTTGTATTGTCTTGATTTATTTATGTTTGTTTGGATGATTGGTTGCATATCTTGCTTAGTTTGTTGAATCTCCTCCTTATTCCTTCTACAAACTTCCCTCCCTCTCTCCCATCTATATTCTTCTCCTCAATACTTTTCCTCCTCTCCTTTCTTTTTTTCCTGTCTCATATCAAGACCATCTCATACTACCATACTCAAAACTCTACATTGACTACCAGAATCCCCCAAAATATTTACCATCTTTAATCTTCACAATATATCACCTCAACACACTCAACCTCTTATTCTGCTGGACCATACCCTCTACTGTACCCTATTGTTGCATTCATCACTGTGACTTCTCACCCAACCCTTACCTGAACACAACCTGTCCCTGTATATACCAGCAGACACCTCTAAACCTGTACCACAGAGATTGGATGAGAAAACTTGCAAGAGCAGCAAAGATATAAATTTAAGAACAGGGGAACCATGGGAAGGAAAAATAGCAGAGAAACAATGAGCTACCACAACCCCTCAACGAAAGATCTCACCAACCCAGAATGGCAGAGATTACCAGAAGAACAATTTAGATCTTTAATACTAGAAACAATACAGGATTTTCGGAAAGAATGTAGGGAGAGTTGGAAAGAAATAAAGGAACAAATAAAGAATCTGATGAACTAAAAAGGAAGCAAAGAGAAGCATTGAAGGAGGTGAAAGATGAAATAACTGAAATGAAGGCATCAATACAAACTATAAACAATAGATTAGAGCACATGGAAAATAGAATATCACTCTTAGAAGATGACCACTCCAAAAACAAATCCATAGTAAAAAATTTAGAAAAAAAAAATTGACAGTATGAATTGAACATTGAAGAGATGTGGGGCAATTTTAAAATAGCTAACCTAAGAATAATAGTCATAGAAGAGGAATTAAAAGTTGAAACTTATGGAATAAACAATATTTTCAAAGAAGTAACATCAGAGAACTTTCCAAACAGAAAGAGAAGTTGACACACAGGTACGGGAAACATACAGAACTCCCTCAAGACAAGACCAAAGAAGAGTTTCATCACGCCACATAATAATCAGGTTGACTAATGTAGAGGCTAAGGAGAGAATTCTAAAGGCAACAAAAATAAAAGGCCAAGTGACATTTAGAAGCAAACTAATTAGAATCACTCCAGACCTCCAAAATCAAGTCATGAAAGCCAGGAGGGGCTGGAGTAACATATTCCAAACTCTGAAAGAAAATAACTTGCAGCCAAGATTCTCCTACCCAGCAAAACTCTCTCTCAAAATTGATGAGGATATAAAAACCTTCCATGACAAACAGAAACGGAAAGAATTTATGTCTTCCAAACCAGCACTAGAAAAAATACTCAAAGAGATTTACTACAAAGAAGAACTAACAAGTAAACGTCAGAACCAGAGAAACAATAATTTCCAGGAAGCAAACAACTAAGCAAAGAAGAATAAACAAACACCACCAAAATTCAAAATGTTAGGAATTAAACATCATCTCTCAATAATCATACTGAACATAAATGGTCTCAACTCCACAACAAAAAGGCACAAGGTGGAAAAATAGATCAAAACCCAGAATACATCTATATGCTGCCTGCAAGAAACACACCTTACAAGCAAAGATTCCCATAACCTAAAGGTGAAGGGCTGGAGTAAGGTAATCCATGCCAATGGAACCCGAAGACAAGCAGGAGTAGCAACCATGATATCAGATAAGTTAGACTTCAAACCTAAGCTCATCAGAAGAGACAAAGCAGGTAATTTTTTACTAGTAAAAGGAACAATCCAGCAAGAGGAAATAACAATTATCAACATCTATGCCCCAAACATAGGTGCAACCACTTTCATAAAACAAACTCTGTGTGATATAAAGACACACATAGATCCCAATACACTAATACTAGGAGACCTCAATACTCCTTTTACATCTCTAGATTGCTCTTCTAAACAAAAGGTCAGTAGAGACTCCTCAGACCTAAATAATACCATAAACCAAATGGACCTATTAGACACATATAGGCTCTTTCACCCAACTACAGCTGAATTCACATTTTTCTCAGCTGCACATGGAATCTTCTCCAAAATAGACTACATTCTGGGCCACAAAGTGAGTAAAAAAGCATATGTTCTCCCTAATATGCGGATGCTAGGGAGAAGATGGGGCATAAGAGAGTCTCCAGTTGAAAAAGGAAAGACCCTCGATAAGCAAAGAAGTTGACTTCACTGAAGGGGATGGATGGGGTAGGGGGTGCACCCTAATGCACATGATGTACTTTCACAAATATATCAAGGTCAATCACTAAACTGTACTTGAGAAGGAGGGAGGGCAAGGGAGTGGGGTGGGAATTGTGGAAGGGGTTAAATGAAAAATGTGTGCATGTATGCCTTTATCAGCTTGTACCTAACAAAGATGTATGTTTACAAGGCACCAATTTTTATATAAAAAATAAATTAAAAATAATTAAATAAAATAAACAAAGTTCCAGATAAAAGAAAAGAGACCTACCAAAATTTACATAAATGGACAAAACTGCTGGCCCTATTACTGTGCCACCCCATATGATCCCAGGGCTGGCAGAAAACTGGGGATAGGGTGAAGGAAATGTAGAAGTGAATGGCTTTCCCTGTTAGCCATGCAAATGGCTCTGTGATATTATGCAAATTTCTTAACCTCTCTGGGTTTCAGTCAAATAATCTAAAAAGGAATCACTAACATAAATGGAAATGAAGCTCTTTGAACCTAATGAAGAAGTAGCATCAATGATGAATAATGTTAACAGCACCTTTAAATTGATAGTGTAAACCCCACATCGACTTAGTTCCCAACATGTTTCTCTGTACATGGTCATAGCTCTATCTCCTTTCAATCCTATGATGTAGGTTGGGGGATACTGTTCTCCACCCCAGTGTATAGACTGAGAAACAGAGTCTCTAGGAGAATACAATAGGGTCAAGATCAAAAAGTTGAAAAAAGAGGTGAAATCAGATGATAGAGAATGTATGTCACTGCTAGGCGTGGTGGCACACGCTTGTAATCCCAGCATTTGGGAGGCTGAGACCGGAGAATCCGAGTTTGCGGCCAGCCTCAGCTACCTATTGAGGCACTCGGCAACTTAGTGAGACCTGAATTCAAAATAAAGAATAAAAAATACAGCTGGGGGTATAGCTCGAAGGTAGAACGCTCTGAGTTCAATCCCCAGTACCACAAAAAAAAAAAAAAAAAAAAAAAAGAGAGAGAGAGAGAGAGAGAAAGAATGTATGTCACATGATGTAGAAAAATGATACCAGTAGAACTATATACCTTAAGACCTATCCAGTTAAAGGGATAATTATGTAACATGTTGCTACACACATGATAGAAATGAAGAAACAGAGCCACAGAGATGTTAAGAAACTAGCTAAGAATAGAATTCTGGGGCTGAGATATAAGTCCAACACTGCCTAAACCCACACATTTTTATTTATTTATTTTACTTATTTATTATATATATATATATATATATATATATATATATTTTTTTTTTTTTTTTTTTTTTTTTTTTTTTTTTTTTTTTTTTTTTTTTTTTTTTTTTTTTTTTTTTTTTTTTTTTTTTTTTTTTTTTTTTTTTTTTTTTTTTTTTTTTTTTTTTTTTTTTTTTTTTTTGCGGTACTAGGGATGGAACCCAGGGGTATTCTACCTCCGAGCTACAACCCCAGGCTTATTTTTTTATTCTTTATTTTGAAACAGGGTCTCACTAACTTGTGGAGGGCCTCACTAAAGGGATTACAAGGACAAGTGTGCGCCACCACGCCCAGCTACATTTTTATGTTTATTCCCCTGATCTAACCTGCAAACTGAGTCTTACTTCAATTTAACAAGTTATTATTGAGTTCTTTTATGTGCTAAGTGCTGATCTAGACACTAGGGAATAATGATGGTCAGAGACCCTGCTCTCTTGAAGCTTCTATTCTGATCATTAATAAACAAGGTAGTAAAACTATTATCTGTTAGGTAGTGTTATGGTTTGAATTGTCTTCCTTCCCAAAAAATATGTTGAAGTCTTAACCCCCAGAACCTCAGAATGTGACTTGACTTGTACACAGGGTTGTTATAGATGCAATTAATTAAATTCAGATACAGCTGGGTGTGGTGGCACACACTTGTAATCCAAGTACTTGGGAGGCTGAGACAGGAAGATCACAAGTTCAAGCCCAGCCTAGCAACTTTGTGGGACCCTGTTTCAAAACATAAAATATATCTGAGGTTGTAGCTCAGAGGTAGAATGCCTCCAGGTCCGATCCCTAGTACTACACACACAAAAATATTGAGATAAATTCATATTGGAATAGGTTGGGCTCTTAATCTCCTATGATCACTATCCTTATAAGAAGAGAACAGAGATACAAAGGAGGAAGGAAGGTCACATGAAGACAGAAGTAGATACTGAAGTGTTACATTTACAAGCAAAAGAATACCAAGGATTGCTGGCGAACCCTAGAAGCTAGGAAGAGGCAAAGAAGGATTCTCCCTGTAAGTTGTAAAGGAAGTACGGTCCTATTCACACCTTGCTTTCAGATCTTTGGCTTCCATTGCCACTGGACAATATATTGCTGTTGTTTAAGGCTCTCAGTTTGTGACATATTATTACACCAGCCCTCATACAAGTAGGGATGCACTATAGCAATAAAATAAACAATAAAAAAAATAAAAAGCCTATTTTTAAAATGAGATGAAGATTTCCAGAGACACTAGACCTTGGTTGCTTCCTAGCTTCTGGTGAGTGATAGGTGCACTCTGCCTGCTTACCACAGGATTGCCTTGTAGTCTCTCCTCTTACCCTGCAGGCTCAGGGACTCTGTCTGCCTCCCAGCTCACCTCTACACGAACTTGACTTGAAAGGGTTTACTAAGCAAATTAATAATGTAAACGAGATTGCAGCTAGCAACTTCCGTGCAGGAGCAGTGGTGAAGGCCTACTGCACAATAATTGTTTGCATACAAATGGATGCTGCAGCTGGAAATGACTGTAATGCTCGGGGAAGCAGGCCATCAGTGCTGCTGATGGGGACACTTTGGTACCCATTCGGATCATTTTTGCTATTACACGAATCATAGCAAATCTACAAAGTGCTTTATCACTTATGCTGCATTTTTCTCCCTGGGTTTTCATTTCCTACTCACCATAATTCAGGGAGATGGGTGGTAGCAAGGTTCCCATTTTATGGATGAAGGTACCAAAGCTTTGACGGGTTGGAAAACTAGTTGTAGACTCAATGCCAATGTGGATCCAAAGTGTCTGCCTGTAGTTCTATTGTGTAACTGGTAGCTTCCTAAGAAACAAAACAAGCTCTTAAAAAAATCCAGCTATTTATCATGCTTTTAATGGTTACTGAACACTGAGAAAACATTGTATTATTCAATATTTACCCTCAACTAAGAAGTAAGTACTGTTATTCTCATAAAGAAACAATGCTCAGAGAAGTTATATGACTGTCTTAAGACCTCATGGTAGGTGGTAGAGACTGCTGGGGGCTCAGCTTTTATCCACCCAGATCTTAATTTGCTCTGGGAGAGAGGTGGTATTAAACACCCAGATTCTGGACTCCATAAAGCCTGACGAATGAGAATTTCTGGGGTTGTGCAGTTTAGTAAGTTCCTTGGTAATTCTGATGTTGCTATTCTTTCGGGAATGTCATTTTATGTCTTTTTTAGAACAGATTAGGAGATTAGGGATTCTTGACTTCTTTTTCCTTAAATTCCAAGATGTGGCTGCAAACATGTCCCCTAAATTGCAAAGATGATACACACCAGCTGGTCTTGAAGTCAAAGCTACTCCCCAGGAAAGGTGTAGGGTGTCCACAGCTGGGTTCAGCAGAGGCGCCACATCCCACTGACACCTTCCCAGCCAAGGGACCAAGGTGTCTGCCAGTGAGGGAAGGAAGTCCTTTGGGACCCCATTCTGGCATTTTCATTTATCATGCAAATGAAATAAGTTAAATTAGGTCATGTCAGGGAGTTGCAAATCCAAATCATGCCAGAGGGTTCTTCTGGGGCCACGACAGGGCTGTGCTGAGGGATCCTCAGATGCTTCTAATTTTTAATTTCCTATTGAATCAAGGGGCTCCTGGTGCCAGGTTTCTCTGGTATGAGGCACGTCCACTCCTTGAGTTTGGGATCTGCAGCGATGAGTCATAGGCCGCCTTAGCTCCTGGCTCTGTTGAATTCGATGGGAGGAGGACCATGTCTTATGGTTCAATGGAAAAAGCTGTGTTGGCTTGGGAGTCTCTGCATGTCTGGATTCAATCTAATGGTGCAGAGCACTGTTCCAGGCTAGATGCTTACTTTCAAGGTGTTTGTTGTTTGGGGGTGCGCAGGGCTCACCTGAGCCTGGGCTCTGCTACTTACAAACTAGGAGACATCCTAGTTCTGTAGACTTGTAAGGAAAAATCCCTTAAACTCTCTGAGTCTCAGCTTATCCCCTTGAGCCCTTTTTGCTGTGCCTGATGCTTTACAGGTGCACAACACAGGCTGCAGATGCTTTAGGAAGTCAATTCCTCATGGTTGTCAATGGGAGGGTACGTTAGGGATATAGATGGATAGTCAAAGTTTGACTTACAATACATAATGTATTAATTTATTTACACATTCATTTGCTACACATGCATTTGCTTCCACTGGGAGGGTTTGCATGGATTTGCATCTGTCCTTCTTTCCCTTGAGCCTGGAAGTGCATTTCTGACTCCCTTCCTCTGAAGCGAGACAGTCAAGCCCTTTGCACACAGTCAGCATTTGCTACTGCTGCTGAATCACTGCCCGAATAAATGAATAATTTGCCGTGGAAGGAGTTGGTCCTCATTCAAAGCTCCAGCTTCTTTTGATGGATTGGACTTGCCAGAAGAAAGAAAAACTCAGCACTCCCAAGGGGCAAGTGGTTAGCTATGGTCACCGTCGTGCACAAAGATCCTGCAGTCTTTTAGAAATGACCTTGAGGTTGGCCCCACCTGACACCTGTGAGCCACTGCACCTGCTCTCCCACATCAATAAGGAGTAACTAAGTGTTTGATAAATCCAAGCAGGCCGGTGACGGAGAGAGCTCAAATTTAAAGTACTTGTTTTATTTTTAGCAGGTTTGTTCTCTTTGCCTTATCCATAATAATGAAGGTTCCCTAAATCTTGGTTTCTTTGTTCTGTGATAGAAAGAGCATAGGCCTTGAAGACAAACTCACCAGAGTTCAAATCTTACCCTTCTGCTTACTGGCTTTCAGACCCTGGGGGCAGGAGCAGGGGTATTCCCAGGTTCCCCGGTAAATGGGGTAGTAGAACAATATGCAGTCCATGAGACTGCTGCGAGTGTTAACTGAGGGAAAATCATGAAAGCGCTTTGTAAACCATGACTCTATGTGGACCTAATTAACATGACTATTTTTATTCCCTTAGTGATCTCTATTTTCTTCTCTTCTTCATAATTACAGACTCTTGGGTGTGGAGGAGAGCAGGTTCATGGGCTGCCTTTTCAGCATCAGTGGGGGAGAGCTTGTCAAATTCAGACTCTGTGTGGGTCTCCTGATTAGCTGGACCTGGGGAGGAAGATGTATAGAATGGGCACCTGGGGTTGATATCAGCCCGGCATGAGAAGCACGATCCAGTCGCACTGCTGGAGCAGCTTCTGCTGCGCCATGGTGAGGTCATCGTGTTTCTTTGGGCGAGATGTGGTAAGATCAGAATTGGATCAAGAGAGGGGACCAGAAGAGAGTACTCATAGTCCTCTGAGAGAGATACAGGCCCATGAGGAGCCACTCAGGAAAGCACCAGGGTTGGCCACAAAACAGTGAATGGGAAAGAGGAACAGCTATAGTTTCCAAAGGAAGAAAAGGCAAGGCAGTAAAAGCAGACATAGGATCACTGGCTTCAGCCATCCTAGTGTGCCCTGTGACTGTTCCCAAGTGTGACTAGGGCACTGGGTAGTGGTCTAGAGTATCAGAACCCCAGAAGGGGAATGGGTAGGTGGGAATGGCCTTTATTGGCTTTCCAAGAAGGGACTGACCAGTTTCTGGCCATCATCTCAGAACTGGGGCAGGATAACACACAGGCACACAGCACAAAGACTATAACAAGTGACCATCCTGCTTTGGCTTGCATAACTCCAGGGACACAGAACTCACTGCTTTTCCAGACAGCTCCACCTGATGGTGAGAAGCTGCTTCCTGAAACCACCTAACTCCTGTTCCTCTTGCAGCTTCAACTCCTTGCTCCTGCTCCTCCTTTGAGAATGCATAAACTAAGCTATGCCCTTCTTCTCCAAGATGCCAACCCTCTCACCATCTGAAACCAGAGTCTTCTCTCTCCTGGAGAGAGTTTTCCTGTTGGTCTTTGTTTAAGGAGTTCAAGCTGTCTCTCCTTTTATCTCTGCCTGATCTGTCTTGTCTGAACAGGGAAAGGCAGTGCCCTGAAAAGATGCTAAGTCCACATAGGTATTTAACCATGAAGCTTAGACCCACAATTGTAACTGTAGCTACTGGTCACTAAGTGTCAGTCATACACTAAGTGTCTTGGCCAAGATTCTCACTGCTGTAATAAAAAACAAATAAATAACAACAATAACAACAAAATGACCACACAAATTAGAAGAAGGAAGATTTATTTGCTCACAGTTACTGGAGATTTCAGTGTTCAGTCCAGGTGAGGTCAGAGTCTGTGGAGCTCCGGGCATGGCAGTAGGAACCAGATTGAGGAAGAACACGAGCTCTGCTCTCATATCATAGAGGCAAGAAACAAGATCGCAAGCAAGCTAGTGTATTCAAAGACAAAAGCACAGTCCCTAAGGCCACACCTCCAGGGATCCACCTTTTCCAACCATACCCTATCTGCCTAGGTTACCACCCAGTAAATCCATTACAGTGGAATTATCTACTGATGAGATTATAATCTTCACGACTTAATTATATCAACTCTGAACATTAACACATTAGCTCTCCAGGGGACATTCCATATCTAACCATAACATTAAGCCTCACAGGGGTGCTTCATAGCCAATTCATCTCCTATACCCAACAATCCTGTAATGAAGATATCACTGTTCCCCCATTTACACATGGGTTTGTTGATGTCCAGAGAGTAAAGAGACTTGCCCCGGGTACTTGGCCAGTAACCTAGGAGCTGGCATTTGAACACAAGGCTTCCTGGGTTCAATTGGGGGACTTTCCATTTCCTGACCCATCCCATTGGGCGCTGAGGGGACAGGGCTGAGAAAATCACATTCTAAGACAAAGAAAGAGAGCAATATATTAACCTGTGGGCCCCATTTGGACCTCTGTAGAGATATTTCACACTCAAATATCTGCTGGTTTTATCTGTGGGGCTAGTGGAACTCCTTCTCAAACATCTAGGCATATTTTTGTCACTTTAAGAAATCAAGGCAATTTCTGCACTTGACAAAGGTAAAATCTTTTAAAGCTTTGGAGAATTGGGAGAGGGAATCAAAAAGACATTAATAGAATGACATATTTTTAGTGTAACACTTCAGAGAAAACTCTAGGGAAACAAAAAATAAAATGAACGACCTAAATATGGTTCTTTTTTTTTTTTTTAATACTATGAGCTTCAAAGGAATGGGCTGTGCTGGATATTTGAGTGCCCCAAATCTGTAAAAGATTTGAATACAATGGAAAGTCTCTTGGATGCAGTCTCTGCTTCAGTCTGGTAAACAGCAGCTGCTTGAATACTGGGATGACTATTTTTGAGCTTAGTGACTATGGGCAAAATGCTAAACCTCTCTGGACCTTATAATTATACTCTATAAAAAAAGGATGGTGGAGTTGATCTCATTGAACTGTGAAGTCAATTCATATTAAATATTTAATATATGCTATGCAATATATAATATATCGAATATGTTCTATTATACTAAATTTACACTTAATATATATTAAATTGATATTTACTCAAAGGAATGGAAAGCAGTATTTGTGACAGGCATGTTCCAAGGAAACCAGAAGCATTTTCCTTTCATTTATTCACAGGGCTTTTATTTGCAAATTGGACAAATGACCTATTTAGGAAGATACTAAAGTATCGTGTACTGATTTTTGCTAAGTTTCTAAGAAAGGGGCTGTCTTAGATTGGGATGCTATAACAAAATACCATAGACCAGGTGGCTCAAACAGAGATCTTTTTGTCACTGTTCTGGAGGCTCCAATAAGGTATAGCAGGTCTCCCTGGGTTTGTGGAACATTTTGCTATTTCTGCATCTGAAATATTTAGTCCTAGTCATCATCTCTGTACTTCTCAATTACCAGTACTGTATGTCTTCCAGTTACCTGGGTGTAGCACATTCCCTCACTGGGATGCCAAGGACTTGAACAGGCATTAAGGAAGCAAACCTGTTACTCAGTCTTATTATCCCAAACATTGTTATACACACATGTATTATGCTCTCCTATGGGATATGGTACCTACACCTAATCAATGCAGAACTTTCTCTGGAGCCTTTTTGTCTTCTTCTCAGGCAATGACCAAACATGTGGGCTCCTCCACTCCATGTCAAGATATATTACAAAGCTGGACACTGGAGACAAGAGATTATTAAGCATCTTTCTATCTCACTTTTTCTCATCTACTTATCTGTGGTTTTTGTTTTTTGTTTGTTTGTTTGTTTGTTTTTGTGTGTGTATGTGTGTGTCTGTGTATGTGTTTGGCAAAGGGGATTGAATCCAAGGTGATTCTATATTCTACCTCCTAGCTATACCCAAACCCTTTTTAAAATTTTTGTTTCGTTTTGAAACAAGGTCTTGCTGTGTTGCTAAGAGTCTTGCTAAGTTGTTGAGGCTGATCTGGAACTTGTGTCCCTCCTGTCTCAGCCTCCCCAGTACTGGAATTATAGGTATGCACAACCATATCTGGCTTCATTTTTCTTTTTCACACTCTCCCAGAGCTAAAGGCCCAGTGTTTGGAAGGAACTTCCTCTATATCAAATCCTTCTCCATTAGTATTCATGGTTTAATGGCAGAAAGGCAAAGAAACCTCTAAGCCAAAAAAAGTAACATAAATTGGGAGGCTTGTAAAATTAAACCATTGGGATATAATTAAAACAATTTTTAATTTACTGCCAATTTTAAAAACTCACAAGATTCTTTCTATAATCTAGATTTTTAATTTTCTCTTGAACTTGTATTTTTCATGGTACAAAAATTGACTAATTGTCTCCAGTAGAGTAGCTTTCCCATTTTAAAGTGTGCATGAACGGTCTGGTTCTATGCTGACTTGACTACTTCCCTCTATCTCAGACCATGAATACATCTGAATCCCATATCTATGTTCTCTTTCTAGCCCCTTAGCCACTTAAACTGCTAAGATCCATTCCATATACACAGTTCTGAAACTCTATGAGCAATGTCCTACCCTCATGTCCATCACCACACATACTACATCCTGATATAAGGATGATTAATACATGAATGCATAAGATATTATAGATAAGTACACAATCTCATCAACTATATACACCTAACTCTTATCTTAAAATAAGAAGTAAGGTTCATAAAACTTTCTAAGAGCTTTTCAACAGTTCATTTCACTTTTCAACCAGCTCTGAGGCCATGAATAAGTTACTTGATTCAACGGGGCTCCTATTTCTTCAACTGCAGAATGAAGAGTTTTAACTAATACCTGGGCACTATAGTTACACAAGTTCAGCCCAACAACCATAAAACCTGTCATCAGGAGGTCTGATCCAGGGCATGTAAGATAGGCCCTCATATTTGGGGAGTTTATTATCTAGTTGGAGAAACAAAGAAAAATTTTAGAAAATGGAAAACATCACATAGGAAAGGGATCCCAGAGTCTAAGTACTCAAAATTGAGGGAATCTTTGAGTTAGAAGGAGCCCAAAAACCTTTTCTTTCCCCACCATCTTTAGCTGAGTACCTCCACTTCCTTCCTTAAAATACAACTTAGCTTCCCCCTCTTTCTTCTGAAAGAAGACTGGGTAAGGTAGAGCCCATCACATGTATTCCCTCAGCTCTATAAAATCTGCATCTATTTCTAGCTCCCCATTGGGTAGAGAATACAAAAACATCCATCTGCTTTTATTTATTTATTTTTTTCTTTTGATTTCCTAGGGTCATCAACCCCTTGTTTTAAACAACACGACTCCTTGAGGAAACCATGCCAGCAGTCCATTCCATGGGCCTTGATGAGATGGCCCGTCAAGATTTTCATCACACACAGCCTCCTCTGGTGGACAAGTAAAATTTGGCCAGATTATTCAGGGAATTTGAACTTAGGGGAATTAATAGAAAACTATCCAAAGAGTTTAAGATTGGATATCTGAACTGAATTATTCTCCCATCAGAGTCTATTTGTTTCTTCTCCCATAATCCACTGACCTGTCCCTGTCCACATCCTCCTTGGAAGGTCAATTCTTTCTCAACTCTGCCAATTCCTAGATACTTTCCTTTTTTATTTTATTTTTATAGTTAGATGGAGTTATTTCTGTCTATTGCTTACAATCAAAGCTCCTAATTTTGATCAAATATTTTTCAACTATAGTATTTATCTGAGTCTAGTCAAATAGTAACATCTAGGGATAAAATATAAAATGTTTGTTCAGTGAATAAATTCCCCACCAATGCTGGCTCCACCCTACCCATCCATTCCTCACACATATTTCCTCTTTGTACTAGAAAACAGCCAACAACAGAGAACTCAGTATCTCACTAGACAGTTGAGGCCATTTGGAAAATTGTCTCAAATGTATTCTTCAGTGTCAGATGTTGGAAAGTTCTTCCTAAATGAGTTAAAGCCTTGCTCACATTAACTTTCCCCCAACTGTTTCTTGTTCTTTGCTGGGACCATGAGAATTCATCCATCAGATAATTTCAGAGTCAGGGCTAGCAACATCTACAGAGTTTTAGGGCTTGCTAAGAGGTCTCTAAGGGATAATAATATCTCACATTTGAAAGGCAAATAACACCTAGAGGGTTTTCAAAGCTCTTTCCCGACCATTAGGTAATTTATTCTCACAAAAACTCTGAGACACAGATTGCTGTGGGATTCCTATTCTCCATTTTACATATCAGGAGACTATCCCAGAAAAGATTGTATAATTTTTTTCCAGGTCACATAACTAATAAAGGGCAGAGTTGAGACTCACTGCCTGATCTTATGGCTTAATTCTCTTCCTTCCTCAGTTCTACCATGAGTCCCTTATCATAGGATTATAATAGTCATCTCAATGATGAAGATATGATTTTAAAGAGAATTCCTGTTTCAGTTACTTGGCTCTTACTCCTCCATCATCCAAGAGAGAGATGATCATTTCTACTGTACAGCTGAGGAACTAAGGCTCAGCAGAATGAAGAGTCTTGCCTAAGGTCACTAGGTAATGTATCTTAAAGCTGACATCTGAACCCCCAGATGTCAGATATGCTAGGAGTTGGATCCTACTTGTGCAAGTGACCTGGACCTTTAACAGAGAAACCTCGATCCAGTTCAGTCCCTATCAGTTTCCTGTGTGCTTTTAGCCTCCGGACCTCAGCAAGATCAACAACATTCCCTTACCCCTATTCCTGTAGGACTCCTGGGACTATATGTCTTTTTGTTTTCTTCTCCCAATTCCAAGTCTTCTTCTCCCTTCTCTCCACATCATTACACCAAAATTTCTCGAAGTTTTGTTGACACCTTTTGTTGCTAACTGACTTATGGGGGAAGACCGAAGACTGGATAGACACATGGGAGTCGTTCAGGTCATTTTTTACTTTTCCATCTATGGGGAGCATCAACTTAACATGGAATATGCATTGCACAGCTGTGTTAACACTGATAAGACACATCTGTATTCTGTCACTCTGCTTTGCCTGCCAGGCCCCTCCCTACAAAGGAATGGTGTATTCTTAAAGTCCATCTGCACTGATGACACTATAAAATTATGGTAAAGTTAATTATTGGGAAATTAAAATGGAAGTGCTTTATAAATTCTTAGGACATCCACATTACTATCAAATGAGTTTATTGTGATTAAGATGATTAATGACATCCCAGTAAATACCAGAGAATTAAAATCATGAATACAAAGAAGATGAAAGTCTTATCATCATTAAGGTACATCAAGGAAAAAGTGAATGCTCTCTCCTTATCTGCTTACATTAGAGAAAGAGATTCAAAACAAAGAAAATCATTTGAATCTTGGCAAATACCAAAATCTAGGAGCTTTTTTCCTTATTTACATGACATTTGGAAGCAACAGATATTGTACAAGAGGAAAAACTATAGATCACACATAATCCAAACAAAATAGATACATAGATGGAACAAAACTGAGGGCTAAAACTAGATCTAAGCCTTTTGTAACATTTTAGCATATAAAAGATAGGGCATTTTAATGGGACATAAGAGGGACTCCAGATGAAGGAGAAACCTTAGGTGAGCAAAGAATTTGACTTAATGGAAGGTGATGGGGGACACCGTAATGCACATGATGTACTTTCACAAACATATCAAAATCAATCACTAAACTGAACTTCAGAAGGAGGGAGGGCAAGGGAATAGGACGGGAATTGGAGAAGGGTTAAATGAGAAATGTGTGCATGTATGCCTTTATCAGCTTGTACCTAACAAAGATATATGATTACAATGCACCAATTAAAAAACTAAAATAATAAAAAAAATTTTTTTAAAGATAGGACATTTTAAAATTGGGGAAAATGATGAATTTATATTAAATAAAGTACTGGAACAATCAATTCATTGAGAGAAGTTAACTATCCTTCATCTTATCCCTAAATAGATTCCAGAGCAAAATAACTAGATAAAAATAGATATGTTTGTTTCTATGGTGTCAAAGAAGAAAAAACATTAGAAAGTACCATTTTGAAAAGAGAAACCAGAAAAAAGAAATCAATTACATTTGATAAGATAAAATTTAAATTAAATAAAAGGTAAGTAATAACCTAGAGAAATATCTGTAATAAACTTCAAAGATAAAGGATGGCATTTTTGCTATTTTTAAGATGCAGAGGATGTCTTTGGCATGTAAAGATCTTGTACTAGTAAAGAAAAATTCATGCTCTCTGATAAAGAAAAAATAAGTGAAAGACTTGAAAGAAAAAATATAAGTGGTCAACAGAACTATAAAAATATTTATGTGAGTTAAAAATAACAATATACTTATGAATTTGTCAATGGTTTTAAAAGTTGTGAACAGTGCTATAAGGACAGAGGGAGAAAGACTCTCTAAACTCTGGAAGATCCAGAATCAGTACAAAATTTATAGAAGGCAATCTGGAGAAAAAATAAACATATATATTGTATTCATTGACTAAGGCTTCTATAGCAAAATTCTCCTGGCTGGGTGGCATGACCAAGACAAATTGTTTCCTCAGAGTTCTAGAAGGCAGAGGTTCAGGCCCATGACATATATTTCTCTTCTTTTTCTTTCTTTCTTTTTTTTCCTTCTTTTTGGTACTAGGGATTAAACTCAGTGGTGGTCTACCTCCCGCCACATCCCCAGTAGGTCCGAGGACAGCTTCAGAAAGTAATGAGATTCCTTTTATTTTGAAACAGGGTCTACCTCTGAGCTATACCCTGAGCCCTATTTCATTTTTATCTTGAAAAAGAATCTTACTAGGTTGATGAGAGTCTCACTACCTCCTGAGGCTGTTCTCAAAACTGCTGTATTAGCATTTTCACAGCTATGATCCAAAGACCTGACCACATAACTTAGAGGAAGAAAGACTTATTTGCCCTGTTGAAGGCCATGGATGGCCCCCCATTATGGTGGAAGGGTACATCAGAGAGAGTAGTTACATACATCTTGAGCCAGGAAGCAGAGAGGGGGAGACTAGCATCCCACAACCCCTTCTCAAAGCATTCCCCAGCATCCTAAGGACCTCCCACTGAGCACCCTTACAGATCCACACCACCTCCCATAGCACCACCCCAGGAAGTAAATTGCCAATCACAATAGGCCCAGGTATGGGAGGACACTGGAACCATAGCAGCTTCATCTTAATAACTCCTTTCAAAGCCCTATCTCTAAATATAGGAATACTGGGGATCAGAGCTTCAACATATGAATCTGGAGATGGCGAGGACATGATGTAGTCCTTAACATACATAAACACACACACATACACACACACACACACACACACACACACACACACACACACACACACCCTGAAAAATCCTCACCCTTTAACCCAGGAACTCTACTTCTAAAAAATCATCCTAAAAAGCAGACAAAAACCTGGCTCTACACTCTCATCCCAGATCCTGCTCTCTAGCCTCATCTTTCCATTTAGATAAAATTGATGATGAACTACTAAATCAAGTTGTTTCAAGATAAGATCCAGGAATTTATTTATTTATTTTTAACTAACCTTCCCATGTGCTTTGGATATGCAGCAAAGTGATGGCAAAATCGCTTTATAAGTGAGGATGAAAAATGTCAGAGTTATTGTCCCTACCTGATGTTACAATACCATTGCTGTTGAATCCATTAGATTCCCCCTAAAAAGGGCAGCACCCCCAGCACTGAGCACCTGGGCTGTGGAGTCAGACAGCTCTGGCCAAAATCCACTCTGTTCCCTATTGGATGGGAAAATTCTTTACCTTCTCTGAGCCTCAGTCTCCATTATCTGTATAGTGAAGAAAATAATACCTACTTGCATTGTGGTATAAGAATTAGCAGTAATCTAAGAAAAGTTTCTGGTGAATGGCGCATGGTAAGTATCCAGGAAACTGATGATCTCTCGTTAGGATCACCCCCAGCAACACCTAGCAGACCAGACAAATTCATAAAGGCCATACTGAGATGCAATCATATCCAGACTGAAGTTACTTCAGAGAAATTGAAGCTCTGACATGGGGATAGTATTTCCTAGAGGAAATGGTATGAGTTTTGGAGACAGATAGATCTGAATTCAAATCCTAACTCTGCCAAATGACAAGAGAGGTAAATGCTGGCAAGTGTGTAGGTCGATTTCACAGTGTGAATAAAAAGCATCTATAAGATAACCCATTGACAATCAGTCATGGTGACACCTGTCTATAATCCCAGTACCTAAGAGACTGAGACAGGAGAACCACATGTTTGAGGCCAGCATACAGTAACGTAGCAAGACTCTGTTTCAAAAGAAAAAATAAAATAGGGCTGGGGGTGTTGCTCAGTGGCAGATTATCCCTAGGTTCAAGCTGTAGTAAAACACACAGGTATTAACCTGATTATAATGTAGTGTACAGTGTCCACCCATAGTGCGAGCCAAGTAAGTGCAATCTATGTTTTTGTCACCGGCAGTATACATCTGCCTCAGACAGGTGCGCAAATGCTGGCAGTGTTAGAGGCTGTGGGGAAATCATCTAGAGCAAAAACTCTGATGAGTAGGTGTAGTGGTCTTTTATGCTTTAGAGAATCATGGGAAGGAAGAGAACTAATACTTTATTTCATCTGTTACCTTTCTGCTGAAGGATCCCTGGCTACAAATACATCCTGTGATGTTTTTCTTAGATAAGTTACAAATATGCCCCAGCTTGCCTTGAAAGGATTTCCTCAATCTAGTAGGCTAGGGTGTTAGTCCTGATAGTGTGAAATCCCTTTAGCAGAGAGCCAGGGGCTGTCAGTGGGGCTGGGCCCTTCCTGAGTGTCTCTCCTTAAAGAGGCAGATAAGGGAAGATTTCCAAACCCGAGCATCTGGAAATGGAATGGAGGGCTCTGAGGAGAAGGAGCACTCCTTTTCAAGGCTGCCTCAGGCTATGTGTTCCCAGGAAGACTTTTCTGAGCACAGGAATCATGGATTTGAGGCATAACTCCCAGGATTTTAACAAATGAAGCCTCTGGGTCGGCTTCTGAAACAGAGCCTCTTTCTGTCCTCAGGAAGTTTGGGGAAAGATGGAAAGGCCAGCCAGCAAGGTGGCTGCCTGGGGCACAAAGAACAGAAAGAGGCAAGGATCACTGAAAAAAACTGGGAATATTATTCCAATTAACACAGATGCCACACGGGATTCTTTACGTGAAGGAGGAAATTTAAATTGGTTGCCATATTATTAGGGAGTTTTCAGGTCATAGAGAATAGGAAACCACATTGAACTACTATTTTTAATGTGATAAAATACACATAATACAAAGTTTACCATCTCTATTAGTCAGGTTGGGCTGCCATAAAAAAAAAAAAAAAAAATCACAGATCCAATGACTTAAACTACACAAATTTATTTTCTCACAGTCTGGAGACTGGAAGTCTAGGATCCAGGAGTTGGCAATGTTAGATTCTGGTGAGCAGCCTGGTGTCTGGTTATTGACAGTGACTTCTTTATTTTTCTTTTGGTTCTGGGCATTGAATTAGGGGACATTCTACCTCTGCGGTATACTCCCAACCCTTTGTGTTTTGAAACAGAGTCTCACTAGGTTGCTGAAAGAATTGCTAAATTACTGAGGCTGGCTTCGAACCTGTGATGCTCCTGTCTTAGCTTCCCAAGTTCGGGGATTACATGCATGTGCCACTATGCCTGGCTTTGACAGTGACTTCTTGATCTGTCCTCCCCTGGCCTTTCCTCTATGCATGCATGGAGTGATTACGCCACTGTCTCCCTCATTTACAAGCACTTTGGTTACTTTGGATCAGGGCCCCACCCTTATGACTTCATTTTACCTCAATTACCTTCTCATTGGCCCCAGATCCAAGGACAGTCATCTCGGAGGGTTGGAGCTTCAACTTGTGAATTTTGGAAAAACATATTCAGTCCATAGCACTATCTTAGTCATTTTTTAAGTGCTCAGTTCCGTGGAGTCAAGTATATTCACACTGTTGGGCAACCACTGTCATCAGCCATCACTAGGGCTGTTTCATCTTGCAAAACTGGAACTCTAAATTGAACAATAACTCCCCATTGCTCCCTCCTCAGCCCCTGGCAACAACCATTCTACTTTTTGTGCCCATCAATTTGGCTATTCTAGGAACCTCATCTAAGTGAAATCGTATAGTATCTGCCCTTTTGTGATGAGTTTATTTCACTGAGCATAACGTCTTCAAAGTTCATCCATGTTGTAACATGTATCATAATCTCCTTCCTTTTTACATTGAATAATATTTATATAAATAATATTATATGCATGATATGTTTATATAAGTACACACACACACACACATACACACACACACACACAAAACCACATTTTTATCCATTCTTCTGTCCATGACATTTGGGTTGGCAATTATGAATAATGCTATTATAAACATGGCTGTACAAATCAAACTAATTTTTAAAAATTATATATGGAGCAGGATATGGTAGAGTATGCCTGTAATCCCAATGCTTGGGAAGCTGAGACAGGAGGATCTCAGATTTGAAGCCAGCCTCAGCAATGTAGCGAGGCTCTCAGCAACCTAGTGAGACCCTGTTTCAAAACAAAAAAATAAAATAGGGCTGGAGGTATAACTTAGAGGCACTGTTTCAAAATAAAGAATAAAAAAATAGGGCTGGGGGTATAGCTTGGAGGTAGAATGCCCCTGAGTTCAATCCCCAGTACTGCAAAAAATAAATAAATAAATAAAATAAAATAAAAAAGAAGGTTCTATTGCCACCTTACCAGAAGATGAAAGGCAGATGAAAACTACAGATGAGTATTACTATCCCTCTCATCTAAAGGGGATTACCCTCATATGGAAATAAAAGTAAACAATTTGCTCTAAGCCCCATGGGATATTCTTGTGATCTATATATGATCTGCATTTGTGGCTATAAATCTCCCCACTATCCTTCATCAACCTGGACTAACGAGCTAGGAGCTGCCTGAAATCACCAGCTGAAAGTCTGTTGAAATTCTGAAACTGAATGATACACAGCACAGTGCTCTTCAGCTGGGAAAAATTATTTATTTTATTATTTAAATTTTATACCAAGCAGAGTGTGGTAGCACAGGGCTGTAATCCCAGTACTTGGGAAGCTGAGACAAGAAGATGGCAGGTTTGAGGCAAGCCTCAGCAACTTAGTGAGACCTTGTTAAAAAATTAAAAAAAAAAAAGACATGGGGATGTAGCTCAGAGGTAGAAGGTCTCTGAGTTTAATCTCCAGTATCAAAAGAAAAGAAAAAAAATTACACCAAGATTAGCATAGAAAATCATGGTTCTAACATAACTCTAAGTCAAATTACTATATATATTTGTTGATTAAAAAAAGTTATCTCCCACCTTTATTAAAAAAATGCCAAACATTTTAGAAATGTCATTTTGGAAGGACATCAACTTTTTAAGGTTCCTAAACATCTTGGTCATGGGCTACCTCTAGGTTAATTTGCAGCAGAGCTACTGAAAGGAAAGTGAGTATGTACTATGTGGTAAGTCCTAGTCAAAACCTTTTCCCCAAAGAACCATTAAACCCCTTCTCTGAGAGCCTTAGTGACAATCCGTGATATGTCCAGAGTCACACAGGAAAAGAATGGGTGGCTGTTCTAAGCTGCAGATACAGCTCCCGCTGCCTCCGAGCCTATGTCTTACCCTTCCGTCTGGTTTTGTTTTCTTCTGCAAGTCCACTACATTGTCCTCTCCTAAGTTCTCAGTTCAGCCTTTTGTCAGGCGGATTTTCTAGGTCCTGTTGGGAGGCAGAAACTCTCTTATGGCATAACTCCCAAGGAACATCATCTGCTCATTCTTCTGAAAGGCTTGGTGTTTTGAGCTGTGGCGGTGCCCTGGTACCCTACCACATGTATGAATACTTAGGAGGCCTGGCAGTGATTCCCAGTTCCTAAACATGATAAAAATTCCCAGGTCTTATCTGGCTTCTGTCAACCTCTGACTTCATCTTTTCTCACCTCCTCTTTTACTCACATGGTCCGCCACCTTGCAGGTCTTAGTGAAACAGGGTCCCTTTGGCATTAAAAACTAGGAATTGCTGGGACTGGTGGTACATGCCTGTAATGCCAGTACTTGGGAGGCAAAGACAAGAGGATCTCAGGTTCAAGTATATCCTCAACAATGTAGTGAGACCCTCGGCAACTTAGTGAGATCCTGCTTCAAAATAAAATAAAAAATAAAAATTGTCCTAGGAGTGTAGCTCAGAGGTAGAATGTCTCTGGGTGCCACTACCCATACCAAAAAAAAAAAAAATTCTGGGAACTGTTTTAGCTTCAGACTTCTTCATTCTGAGAATGGGAACAAAAACACTAAAACACTACCTCATGGCCTTTGAGGGTAATAGGGAAGCTAAAACTGCCATGTTCTCTGGCTAGTCCACCCTGGCTAAATCTGCATGTGTATATCTCCTGGCTTCTGTAAGATTGGAGGAGGAACAATCTAGCTGCTTCTCTCTAGTTTGATTAAACTGAATTCAATTCATTTTCCCTTTTTACATTGCTTATTTCTTATGCAGGCAGCCAACTCCAGCCAGCAAGGATCCAGGCGGCTTCCCTGGCATGGCTGCCGGTGACATTAGCACCTTGGTATTTCCAAGCTAGGTGCCTTTAGTGCCCTCACCTGGAGCATCATTCCCTGTACTGTTATACCTGACTAACTGCTGCTCACCTCAGGAGTCATTTTAATTGTCACTTCCTTGGGGAAGACTCCTCTGGGTTCCCTAATAGTGGTAAGCCACCCTATTTTGTTTTCTCAAAGCATCCTACCACCACATTCTCTTCCCTTGAATTTAGGACGATTAGCATCGCTAATTACCCATGCAATTATTTGTTTAATGGCTGTCTCTATTCATGCATCCATTTACAGACATTTTTTTTTTTGAGAGCTGACTAAATGCCTACTAGGTGCTTACTGTCTGAGGCTCTGGGGCTGAAGCACTATAAAGGTAGCAATCCCAGGTGGGCTGGGATTTAGTCTGTCTTCCTCCTCATGTATACTCCTGTGATCCCAGTGTGCCCTCAGGGCAGGAATTGGAAGAAGGAAGGAAGGAAGGAAGGAAGGAAGGAAGGAAGGAAGGAAGGAAGGAAGGAGAAAACAATGTTATTTTTCAGCCACTGTCCATTCCTTTCATTTGTAGGCTCTTATAAGACTGAATCAAGTCCTATTTATCTCTGAATCTTCAGCACCTAACACAGTGCCTGAATTCAGTAGGAATTGAAAAAAAAAAAAAAACAACAAAAAACAAAAACCATTTAATGAATCAATGAGTGATTCAAGCAATCAATTTAATTTGGCATATGCCTTCCTCGTAGGTGTGCCCATTAATTACCAATTACCAATGTTTACACTCCAGTGTGTAACCATTTTTTGCTGGCTTCTATGAACTCTCTGGGATAAGAGAATTGGCTTCTCAAATGACTTCCTGCATAAATTAGCCCATCTGAAAGTGAGTGTTTATCCCAGGCTCTTTGAAATTCACATCATTCGCACCAAACACCCGCTCAGACAGTTTCTTTAATTCCAGTCACCTGGGATTTCTTCCTACCTTTGTTGCCAGCCGGAGCCTAACGACACTTATCTTATCCACCTGGATTTACATATCAGAAAGGTCTAATCAAAGCCTGCCTGATTGTCACATCCACCCCTGTTACAAATCTGCCATCTAATCAAGAAGCCATACAGCAAATCAACATGCTCTTCTTTCTAAAATCTCTTGCAGGAAAATGGGAAAGCAGGAGTCAGGGCTGTGAACAAGGACAGCAGGAGTCGACCAGGGGAATATTCCCTCCTGGTTGTGTAACACTGGGAAGAAAGGAGCAAGGCAGAATGCTTTGTCTGCAGTTTGATACAACAGTGGGTGTGGGAGGGAAAACTAATGAGTAGAGAATAACGCATTTCTAACCTATGGTCGCCTATTGGCATTTCCACTGGAAGGGGCTCAGAATGACAAGGCTACAAAGTTAGGGTCTGAGCTCTTTTAGCCCAACACCTTCATCCCACATTTTATGAGCTAAGTCAAGTGCAGAGAGGAGAATGTCTAACAGTAATGAAAAACTTCTAATGCACTCTTAGAATGGCCCAGGCTTTGAAGGCATGTTTTTTAGTATTTTGTAGACTGATTATTTATATTTATTTATTTAACTTAATACTGATAAGGAAAATGAGAATCAGCAGTGCCATTTTCCCACAGTCATAGAGCAAGTAAGCAGTGAAATCAGAATGCAAACTTACACTGTTAGTTCATTTAGCAAATATTCCTTTTTTTTTTTTTTTTGTCTCCCCGATTAATGCATCTTTACTTTGAAATGTGCATATAAGTCACCTGGCAATTTTTTTAAAAATGAATTTTCTGATTCAGTAGGCCTGGGATGGGAATCTGCATTTTAAATCAGCTCCCAGGTTAATGTTGCCAGTGCACAGATCTTTGGAAAAATCACTTAATTTTCTCTGAGCCTCTGTTTCTTCATCTGTAACATAGAAATGGAAGTAGTACCTATCTTATAGGTGTGTTTGAAGGGTGAAATGAGGCCCTCTCTACAAAGCACTTAGCATAGATCCTGGGAGAAAGCATGCAGCAAGCAGCAGATACCATTTCCTATACTCCGTATATGTGTACTCTGTAACAAGCACTGGGCTGGAAGACAGAGATGAAGACAGGGTCTCAAAGAAATGCATTCTTCAGAGCCCCAGGGTTACGATGGCCAAATGGCCATGATTGGGGTATAGACCCAGACAATGGCTTTGTACCTGAGTCATGAGAATCAGAGAAAGCTTCTAGGAGGAAATGTCATTTTTTTGCCACCCCCAATTTATAACAAAGGAGGATATCGAGTTAGTGTGGCCAGGCAGTGTGTGGTCGTCCTTGCAGGACACTGCGACAGGGCAGTTTCTCAGCCAGCAGCCAAGTAGCCTTTAGGGGCTAATAGGATCCAAGGCCAGCCTCAGCAATTTCTGCCCAAGGACTCCTACTGAAGGACTTCCTCTTTCAGAGCCCTGAACCCAGCCTTCTGACTTCCACCAGGACTCTCAATTCCATACATAGATTGCAACTCTGAGTCCTTCTGTGTCCCTCTAGGCATGCTTTCTTCCCCTCTACCCCCTCAGCTTTCTCAATTCTATCCAGCTCCCCCAAAGCAAGCATATTATCCACACCTGCTAAAAGGAAGTACAGATTGCTTTGCTTATTATTGGAGATGAAACCTCCACTGAGATTCTTCTTGGTTGATTTGAACCTCCAAGCACCAGATTTAACAATTCATTCTATAATTGAGAAAACAGAAGCTGAAGCGAAATGACCTATGAGCTCGTGGTAGAGCCTGGACTAAAAACACATTTCCTGATGCTGTGCAGGGCTTTCATTCCTCCAACACTGTTGAAATAGCAACTTCAAAAAGTACAAGGCAGGGCTGCACACCCTGCCCTCCCTTCCCTAAGGAATCTTGGAGAGCTGATGGATGCATTTGGCAACCTTTCTGGAAGTGCTGGAAACAGCCTGGTGAAGCACAAGGTCTCGACTTGGAATTGTACAGTTCTCTCCACCTGGGACCAAATTGACTCTGTCACTGACAAGCAGCCACCAGAGCTCAAACAAATTACAAAATACTGCTGAGCCTCAGTTTTCTAGAAGGTAAAATGGAGATAATACCTGCTGACAGTGGAGATGATTGCTCCATATGATAATGTATGTAAGACACCTGGTTAGCAGGTGCTCAGCCAGTGGTGGGGCATGCCAAAGATTTGAAGCAAAGTCACTCCTTCCCCAGTCACACAGCTTTGGCAGCTGGCAGCACATAGAACAGAGCATGGAAATAGCCCGAGGTTCTCAGTCTGGGGTTTTCAGCCCTTGGCAATCTGCAGCCTCATTGCTCCTCATAGCTCCTCCCGATCCTCTGACCTCCTCTTCATCCATCCCGTTTCCTGAACTTTGGACTGGTGCTTTGCCAGGAACATTTGCTCATTCTTTCTCTCTCCATCTCCCCAGTACCTCACATCCTCTGGCCCACTAAGGCTTGCCCTTCTGGCCTCTGATAAAAAACTAAGTCTGATACTCCTTGGAGAAGCCCTGCCTTACCTCACTGCCACATCTCTCTGCTCGCATTGCAATCCTGCCATATTGGGGATCAAGTCATATCCTAGTGCTATTGTCTACTCATTTGCCATATAGGTGCCTCCATCCCTACAAAGGTAAGGTCTAGGCCAGCAGTCACTGGGCTGGAGAAGCCCTTTCACCAGCAGCTTTCAAGAACAAAGCAGGATTTAAAATATAATAAAATAAAACAAGCTGGGAGTAGCGGTGCATACCTGTATTTCCAGTACTTGGGAGGCTGAGAAAGGAGGATCACAGATTGGAGGTCTAAATTTAGTAAGACTCTCTGCAATTTGGCAATATACTGTTTCAAATTTTAAAAAAGGGAGGTCAGAGGTGTAGTTTGGAGGTAGAATGTCCCTGGGTTCAATTCTCAGTACCAAATAAATAAATACATACATAAATAAATATTTAGCTAGTGTGGTGGTGCACACCTGTAATTTTAGTACTTGACAGGAGGATCTCAGGTTCAAGGTCAGCCTGGGCCAGCTTAGCAAGTCCTTGTCTCAAAAAAAAAAAAAAAAAAACGTAGGGAGAGCTGGAGATGTAGTTCAGTGGTAGAACATCCCTAGGTTAAATCCCCAGTACTACAAAAAATAAAGTAAAATAAAATAAATTAGCTCCTAGGTGCTGGGAAGCAAGAGTAACACAGCAGACACTATTCAACTGTCAAGAAACTGAAAGAAGCCAGACCTGTCAACGGTAGGCTCTTGGAGCCTGGCAAGGCTGGATTGAGGCAGGGCCCCTCTGAACTGCAGAGAGAAAGCCCCTGTACACCCTGTCCCTGAAAAGCCAGTGCTTTCCTTTCCCAGTGCCTATAGAATTGCATTAGCATAAGCATTGTCATGTAATGAGTTGTCAGGCAGAAGATGTAATTATTGCAAAGCAGAGAAAAATTTCAAAAGTTGAGCTTTAATGGAAAAATGAGATGGGAGCTCTGGTGTTGAAGTATAAAACAAACTTTTTAATATTCATTCCTCCTGTACTCTTTGAAATTCACCTTCAGAGCTCCAAGGTGAACAAGGGGAAAAAAGTTCAATAATTTTCAAATCCTAATTATAATTCATCACAGGTGATTAAACAAGGCGGTGGATATTTGTTGTTCATCTTTTTTTTTTTTTTCTCCTTACAGTGGACATTTAATTTTAATTAAAAAGAGAGTTTTTGAAAATGATGCCTGGTTACTGTGCTATTTTTCATTTGTTTCTCTTTCCATGCATAGAGCCTCAATTCCTCTATATGCCAATGCTACAGATAAAGAATACTGCATACATATGAATGCCTTTTGTTTTGATGGAGATGCTACCAGTTCATACCCCTTTAAGGTCTCTAACTTCCTAGAAGAGAATCAATCAGACTCCATAAGCTATCTTTCCAGGTCTACTAATTTCACCAGCATTTAACTTTCTTAAATTTCTTAGCTTTAGTTTCTTTACTTGAAAAAATGGGGATGTTAGTAATAAGAACTACTTTGCTATCCAAGGTAGATATCCTATGAAAGTAAGACCATTATTCCTTTATGAACTGGGTGACTCACCAGTAGATCAAGTAAACTATGGACTGTTCTCCAAATATTAGCTATTTTTAATTGATAAATATTTGTTAATTTGTTTACTCAACAAATACACTGAATTCTTTTGCATATCAGGCACCATATTAATTTCTAGGGTTAAAAAAGAGAAAAGAAATTGAACCATATGCTCTCTTTCACAATGAGAACTGACCCAATTTAGACAGGGAGACAGAGAACAAAGAGTTTTGATTCCATGTGATCCTTGTAGAAATGCTCTGAGGTATGTGGAGAATGAAATTAGGAATAAGTCTTGTATAGATTTGAGGCTGTGTGACCTTGGAAAGGTCTTTTAACATTTTGCTACTTAAAATTCATTGTATAAAAGAGTCAAAAGTATTATTTCTGCCAACATTTGAATGCAGTATATAAATTATGTTCGTTTATTTATGGTCTTCTCTTTCACAACTCTTCTAATCTGGGCTCCCATTCTAAGTCCACCCTTTAAATCTGTGATTTCTCCTGTCTAGGTACTTTCCTAATTTCTCTGTCTGGCATACCTGTATTTGCTCTTTAAAAGTTAGGAGAGATGCCGTGACCCCTAAGAAGAGCTTCTCACCTTCCTCAAGAGAACTTGTTTTCCTGGATACTATTCTCTATTCTTGTAATGATTTCAGCCCATATCTTCTTGTAGACAGTGAGTCATTAATTTATTTTCCCCCTAGATGGTCAGCTACCTAAGAATAGAGTTCTAGTCATCTCTTTACCCTGAGCCTGGAGCAAGGGTGGATGGTAAGACAGTGAATGGATGAGGTTACATGTTAGGATTACTTGCCTGCACACAGCAGAAATGGGTTTTGGCTTACTTAAGTTGGAAACCTGAACTTACTGGGTAGATATCAGGTAGTGAAAAATTTTGGCAATGAGGTTGCAGAACCAGGCTTATGGAAAGATAGAAACTAGAGCAGATTTAGAGACGTGAGAAGCCAGAACTGATGGAACACAGCCAGGAGAATCCATCCCAGTGTCTCTTATCATTGGCACACACTATTCTAGATTTGCAAGAGGGTCCAATTGACTTAAATTGGTCACACAACTAGTTACTGAATGGGAAAGTAGAGCACCTTCTGACAGCTCTAAGGGGGAAAAGGTGGACCCCCAAGAGGAATTTTGCATGCTATTTCCAGAAGAAGAAGTATGAGTACTGGGTGGCCCTAAATAATAAATGAACACCGCTAACCAGCCAACCAAGAGAATAAATGAGTGACTGCTCACTTGGAAAGTGGGTGTCTCCTGGTGAAGAACTTTGTCCCTTATCCTTCTGTGTCCCAGCAGGTGGTACAGGGTCTGTCGATATGTGGCCTTCTTTGTTCATCTTTATTTTGAAATCTAGTCTAGAATTCCTTCTAGAGGCAGCCCTTAGCCTCCTATACCACTGCAGAGACTGAACTCTCCCTTGAAGACTTAAACTCTGTGCCTTCTGTCTACAGTCCTTCCATGGGATAGTCCATCATCACGATTATCAGTTTTCTTGTTTGATAAATCAATCAAACAGGGACCACATCAGGCAATAAGATCATCCTAGGGGGGGAGACACAACTAAAGTGGCCTTACCCTGAAGTCCTTTAATGAGGCAAATTTACCGTCTTGTCTTTTACCACTCTCTATTTCATATTGGTTTCTGAATCTGAGTTCTCCATTAAGATCAAGTTTACACAAGAGGCTCTAAGCAAAGCAAACTCAAGTCAGATGTTTTTTTGGATGGAACCCAAAGCCCCTGATAATTCACAGGTGAAGAGGATTAATTTCATTACCATGCTTCTGACACACCCCTTTCAAAGTGGCTTAACACTGCTGTTTAGTAAATGTTATTCGCCTCCTGCTTCTCATACCAGCCACATTTGCATATTCATCAGAAGCGCTGTGCACAGTATTAACTCTGGCCGATACTGTGTTTCTCATTCTTGAATCTCTCTCTCTATGAATGCTGATACCTCTTTCTTCAGCAGGGGCCTTCATCTCAAGGTCAACAATGCTAGCATCTCCCTGGGGAGCCAGGAGCCTCTGCTGCCCTGAACAAGCTATGCACTGTTGCTTTCTGTCCCCTTCCTGGATGTGACCCCTCACAGGACTTCAGTGTGTACAATGTGTGTGTATGGGGTTGGGGGTCGGTACAAGGAGCATTCATACAAGGTAAGTGGGCTTGGAGTGAACACTGGGAGTTGGAACAAAAGAGCTGGTTCAAGTCTAGGTTCCAAAGCTTAACTCAAAGCCAGTTGCTGCCACCTCCTGAGCCTCAACATCCCTATTTGTGAAATGGAGATAATGTTCCCTGGGCTGACCCAATAGTCTGATATAGGAGAAGGCATACTGCCAACTATGAAGGTTTACAGAAAAGTAAGATGTTTTGTATTCATTTCCTGTTTTCTTTAAATGAAATAAAGGAGAAGAGACTCCTTAAGGAGTAGCCATAAGGAGTATTAGGAAAGAGAGAGAAAGACCAGTAGGGTAGACATATGATATCCTAGCTGAGACCTGGGATATCATTTCATAGCAGACACAAGTCTTCCCCAGCATATTCTGTCTGGATTACTGACCAGCAAGAGTCATCAAGCGTGGTAATGAGAAGTTGTCTTAAGCCACCACCTTTCGGGGTAGCTTGTGATGTTGTGATAAGTAAGTGCACCATCCTCAGTCTCTCTGGGTATTCCCTTGGAGCCACGTGTCACGGAGGCACATCCTTTCCTCCCCCACAGAAGGACTAGGATTCAGTTCTGAACAAAAAAGTCCCTCTTCAAAAATTCTGTTCCATTTAAGCTGTGATAACCTGTTTCAAGTCCTTAACATGGGTGATAGCCATAAAAGTGTGTAACTGATTTTTATGTATTTCCTTTGCTACTTGAGAAAAAGTGCCATGAAGAATATAAAGTAGCCTAATGGGACAATGTTACTGGGGAGGTGGGGTGTACAGTGCTCTAGCCAGATCGATCAGGGCCAGGTCACTGGGGAGATGACATTGGAGGGGGAACAGAAGGATAAGAAGTGGTTCATGTTCCTTGAGTTGAAATAATTTTTCTTTTTTCTGACCACCTGCTGCCTTTTGCATGACTTGTGGAGCATCCCTCACAGGTGACCTGTTCCCAGAGGAATGCATTTCTGTTTCTATCTTCTCAACAAGATTGTGAGAACCTGGAGGACAGGAATTATCTAATTTATCTCCACATTCTTCTGAGGCCTTGCTTGTAGCCAAGTGTTCACTAAATGGTGCTAAATAAAACGCAAATAAATTTAGGAGTCGATCTGTAGCCTCTAGCAAAAACAAAACAAAACAAAAAACATTTGCCCAGAAACTGTGTGAAGGGCATGGCCCTTTGGGGACATGTGATTAACTACATGGGAAGGGAAGACATGCATGATCCATCCTTTACAGCAGTGTTTTAAGGGTTGGCTCCAGACAGAAGATGCTGCAGCCCTATTTCAAGCGGAAAGACCTTACGGATGCAGTTTTCTTTGCTCTACGTGCAAATTCCACTTTTTGCCATGGCCTGCGCTTTCATGCGAATTCATTCAGTGTTGCTGAAACCCAATAGGATTCCTCTGATACTTGAGAACAATAGAATTTGGCTTCTCATTCATTTCCTTGACACTCTTACAATTACTTGTTTCCTTATTCATAGTGTTAAACTCAACATCTTCACTGGTGACTTCCTTCTTCAATTAGTATCATGGAATACTGCAGTTTTCTTCTAAACACAATTTGATTGCTAAAGCAAAATCTTGATTGATAGCTATGGGTTCCATATTCATGATTTGCTTCCTTATCTAAAGATCTTCACTCAGTTGTACCCAGTAGGCCAATGTTTTTCATGACATACTGATGAGTTATTAAATCAGTCTGGTAGGTTATGACCAGAATTTTGTATTATATTGAGTAACAGAAAATATTATAGTACAGCAAATTAAAATTATGCTTTCTTGGGTCTTGTGTTTGGTTGTGTGTGTGTTTATACTCGGCCACAGTCCAAAAGTTTAAAATTACAATTATGAACATTTCTCTAATTACATATTCTACTAGTCATACTTTTTTCTTTATGACATTTTCAGTTTTCATGCTTAAACTTTAGTTTTATATAATTCCCAATATGACTTAGTGGCCAAACTGAACTCATTTTCTTCTCTTCAAAACTGTTATTTTTTTGCCTATTATTTTATTTTGTAGCGCTGGAGATTAAACTTAGGGGTGTTCTAATTCCAAGCTACACCCTCAGCCCTATTTTATTTTTTAATTTCGAAACAGGGTCTTGCTAAGTTGCTAAGAGTCTCACTAAGTTGCTTGAACCTGTGATCCTCCTGTTTCAGCCTCCCAAGTACTAGTACCTTCTTTAAGAATTACTATCTACCTAATCATATAAACTAGATATTATAAAATATATATTTTTAACTCAACCTTAAAAACATACCCCAAATCCTTCTATTTTTTTTTTTTTTTTTTGCGGTACTGGGGATTGAACTCAGAGGCATTCTACCTCCGAGCTATACCCCCAGCCCTATTTTTTATTCTTTATTTTGAAACCGAGTCTCACTAAGTTGCGGAGTGCCTTACTAGGTAGCTGAGGCTGGCCTCGAACCCGGATCCTCAGGTCTCAGCCTCCCAAATGCTGGGATTACAAGCGTGCGCCACCACGCCCGGCTTGATTTTTTCCTGGAGCCTCTGACCCAAGAAAGTCTCATAATCTCTTGATCATAATCATCTCTTGTAGTGTAATACATTACATTGTATTAGGTCTTGGTTTGAGCTCAGCCCCAAGTGGCTCAAATGCTAATCATGCAAATGAACCTTGTCTGTGTAGCAAGTTTAACTGTACCACACACATATATTTCCTCTTTCTCTAATTATCTTATTAAAATTAAAGGAGTAGCAATACAAGAGAGTGAGCCATCAACAGAGGAGAAATAGAAGCAAACTCCAGAGAGTATGAAAGTAGATGAACACTAGGTCCTCCATAGAAGAGTTCCCTTATGACTGAGGAGAATGGATTCAGGTGACAATGACAGTCCTTAACCAGATAGAACCATGGAGAATTCAGAATGTAAGTTTGGTGGGTAATGTGACATAGGGACAAAAAGAAGAATTTCTGGATAGCCAACACCCTCTCTTCTTTCTCCTCTTCCACATGCAGCATGTAAGATATTTAATCCCATGCCTGTACGTTCCAAGGAAAAGGAGTTTCCACACACTCTAGATCATACTCCACCCCTGGGAACACTGAATCTGTGTGTGTGCATATATATATATATATATATATATTTATGCATATAAACACACATACATAAACACACACATAAATATGTATATATTAAAATTTAACCTCTCTTGATTAATTTTCTTCATCTGAAAAGGTCACCTTCAGCTTGATAATCTATGATTTTCTCTCCTAGATCTGTTTTCTCATCCTTAAACCAAACTGCTGAACAGATTTTTTTAAAAAAAAAAAACAGGAAGAATGTATTGTTCCCTTGTCTTGGGCTTCACTGCTGGTAGAATCCTACAGGAATTTCCAATAAAGTTTCTGGATGCTCACATCTCATGGCTTATTAGACTGTGGATAAAATCATGCACCCAGAATAGACTTTTATTTTTATTAATCATACCACAAAACAAACTACTATTTATTAAATATTTGTGATATGCCAGATATTTGGCTAAGTACTTGCACATATGATCACATTTGATATTCAGGTAAATTTTTAAAGTGAACAATATCATCCCCATTATACAGAAGGGGAAACTAAGGCTCAGTGAAGTTAAGCAACTTCTCAGCACCATAGAGCTAAGGATGTTGCAAATCCAAGTTGCTCTATTAAGTTTGCCAGATTCCAATAAATGTGTCCTTAAACATTACATTCTATTGCATTGTCCTAGCATTTATGCTCTCCTGTTAGCTAAAAGCCAATTCACTCATACTTTAGGTTCCTTATTTGTCAAACGGGGGAAGTCCCTGAATCATACTACCTTCAAGTTATTGTGAAAATATGAGCTATTGAGCTTAATTTTGCCTTGATACAGTTATGTCACCAAAATGAAAGTTATAAATAGAAACTGTGATTGGAACGCCTTTGAGTGTGCCTCATACTCCTCAGTTCAGCAGGATCTCAAATCCCTATGACCTTACACCAAATCTATTCCTGCCTCTTGTTCTCTGCATAGATCCTGTAGGCATTTGCATTTGTAATCCCTGCACTAGGGGCTGGGAACACCCCTGAAATAATAAATACACTCTAAGAAGGAAAATATCACAGTTCCTTACACAATGATTCATGCACTTCCCTTTTCTTGCTATTTGCCACAGAAATGGATCCTGGTGTCTTTGTATAGAAATTCAGGATAGACATTGGGTTTTTTGAAGATTAAATGAAGTGACGTGAAACCACCTTGAAAATTCTAAAATGCAGAGGAATATAAAGTATTATTTTAACAAACCACCCATTTTACAAAAGTTTAATCATTATGTAAAAAAAATAAAATAAAGCCAAAGCCCTTCCACTTTTTTGTGCTCCAGATGTTAAAATATCTTGTTCAGCTACTTTAGCATATACCTCAGATTTATGATGAATTTGTTTAAAATATAGTCCTATTGTATTTAAAAATTAACACAATTTTATTAACAAATAAAATTCTTCTGGATGGGTTCAAAGTTAGCATAATTTGAAAAAATAGCTATAGGAAGGAGTACTTACTGAGCTCTCACCAAGTGAGCTGGAATTCTCTTCTGGCATGTTCATCCAGAGGGGCATCCCTGTGGTCCCCCAGCCTTTGATACTGGAGCCCGTATCTACTCACTGGACTTGATTGCTATTGACTGGCCCTTCCAACTAGATTCAGGGACTCTGGTTAAAGGCTTTCCAGTTATCTTTTTATTCTGAGCACACAGTAGGCTTGTAAGACTCCTGATGGACTGGAATGGATTTGTTTGTTCCTCTCTATATTAGAAAAAGCAGCTCCCAATTATTCAGGTTTTATATCAAAAGCTTCTGATATGCATTGATAATCATCGATCATTGCTGAGCCTCACTATGAGTTGGGCACTGAACTGAGTGCTATACACATATTGATTCATTTTAACCCCATGAAAAAGGTATTGTTAGCAGCCTCACTTGTCATAAGAGGAAAGAAAGCCCAGAGCCATTCAGCCACTTGCCCAATGTCACTCACCAAAGCCTTGATTGACCCAGACATTCTGGCTCCAGAACTCAGGCTTTTAACCTAAACTACACTGCCTTTCATATGATTTGGTTCATTTCTCATTTAATTTACACAAGATATTAATAAGTAAAGAATATTATCTCCATTTCAGGGCTGAGAAACCAGAGGCTCAGAAAGGATATATAGCATGAGTAAAAGCGGAGAGCAGGAATCAAACTATGTAACTAAGTTTCCACTAGGCTCTGGCTACTTGTGGATGCTGATCTTCCTTCTAGACTGAATGGAGGAGATATAGCCCCCAGCCTCCTTGTGGTTTCTGGTAACAGCCTGACAGTCGGTGTGGAACTTTCCGGAAGTTTGGAATGATGTATGTCCCCAGCTGAAAGAAGTCTGGAAGGCTTTAGAAATGTTGGAGCTGCAACAGCGGGGCCCCCTGGTGTCACTGAAGTGGGGCTTGGTGAGCTGAGGAGGAGACTAAAGAAAGCGGAGCCCTCAGGCCCCTCACCTAACCCCAGGCCTGCAGTCACTGCAGCTGGCCCTCAGCCTTGTGCATGGTCTTGCAGAGATATCTGCCCAGGTCTTGGTTCCAGGAGGAAATGACGCACCCAACCAGCTTCTGGTCCAGAAGGCCTGGCCCTACATCCATACTGGGCAGCTTAAAGGGACCCACCCCCAGAAGGATTAAAGGAGACTGGGAGGCCACCTGAGTGGGCCATAAAAAGACAGGGCTAAGGCTCTGTGGAAGGCCACCCCCACAGTCACCCCAAAATGAGCAGGCCCAGCAGCTGTTGGACTCAGTGGAGCAGGATGCATCCTATAGGCTGCAAGATGCACAGTGTCTTGGCCCTGCCTGTTGGTGCGGTCACCACCAGCTCTGATCTTGTCTTGGCTGCAGTATTGAAAACACAGACTCTGGGGGCACAGAGGCCAACTCGGTGCGGGGATTGGCCACATGGCAGCCCAGGGCTATGCAAGTTCCATTGAGGTAGGCTCAGCCATGATGCACAGGCCCCAGTGGTGGTGAAGGTGTGGTAGTCCCAGACTGACAAAGGAGAAGATAAAATGTCAGCCCAACAAAATACTTCTGGCACTCTGGTGGCAGCTGTGGGGAGCCAGCCCTCAAGGCAGCAGGGTCGGGGGGGTCCCTTGGTAGGTGTAGATTGAGACGAAGTCTCAAGAATATGCTCACACCCAATGCAGTGTTGAAGTGCATCTGTTTATTCCACGTTAGTGGTTGTCTTTTATACTATCTTTTACAATGAGGCATATAGAACAGAAATTTTTACAGACTTGTTTTTCCTAAGGTCGAGTGGGTACATCTTTACCTAGAAAAGCCATTTCCCATGGTATTTGATGGGATTAAGAAAACAGTAAAGGTTACAAAATACAATACATATATAAAAATTCTTTTAGTACAAAGCAGTGTTAAAGGTTAACGACGAAGAGTTTCTATCCATTAGTTTAAATCTTCACTATTTGTTTAGCTAGTGTTTTTATCTTTTTCTCAGGCAGCTAGAGTTAGTTAATGTGTGGTGGAGTTCCAGAGAGACAAGAGGGGGGAAGTGGGCAAACTCTCTGTCTTAAAGCTTTCTTTACTCATAGATAAAATAGTAGATTTAAGTTTCGTTGGCTTATTTATTTGTTTCTAACCTGTGTGCTGATAGGGAACATAAGGCTGTTTAGTAACTGAGCTTGCAAAACTCATTTCCTGATGTTTGTAAAAGGTTAGTGAGTATCCTATAGGCCATCCTGAGGCACCGCTTTTTCAGATAATAATGAGGAATCATAATCCATCCAGCCATCTTGTGTTTCTAAGAAATTTTCCTTTAAAATTGATTGTGAAAGCAAAACCCAAAGCACCCCAAATTTCTGGAATATAACATAAAGCAAAGTGGGATATGCCACCCAATCCTTCTTTTGGAATCATCTGCCTTGCAGGACTCCAGTGGACCGAGCCTTGATCAACATCCAGCTATTAAGGTGTCGTGGCAGGCAGCTTCACCCAAACCAAAGCTAAGTACATCCTGGGGGTGGACATATGCAGGGATTGACTGTGCAGACAGCTATCAGAAAATTCTGGCTACAGGTACATGTGGTAAAGACCATCACTAGAGGATATCCCCATTGTGCTCCCTTATAACTCCTCCAAGCCACAATGACTGTGAATGTGTGGAAGTACAAGTCACTAGAAGAGCATGAGGAAATTGGACAAGTGATACTGAATCTAGAAGAGGCAAGTGTAATTCACTCTACATTCAACTCTCCTGTGTGGCCAGTAGGAAAGCCTGATGGTTCCTGGTACATGACAGTAGACTACCAGGAGCTAAATAAAGTGGCACCACCACCCTTACATGCAGCAGTACCTGACATTTCAGAACTGATGGATAGTCTGTCACATGAACTGGGGCAGTTCCATTATGTTGTAAACTTGGCGAATACCTTTTTCTCATTGACATTACCCTGGAAAGCTAAGAGTAATTTGCTTTTACCTGGAAAGGGTGGAATGGACCTTTTTGATATTGCCCCAGGGATAACCTGCTGTTATAGTTAGATACAGAATGGCCCCTTGAAGGGCTCATAAATTGGTGTTTGAAGTTGTTATAATTGAGTCATGAGGATTGTAATCCCAGCAGTGGAAGAATCCATTGTAATGGATGTATCTGGGTGGTGGCCTAGGCCAGTAGGGTGTGGCTGGAGAAGGCAGGCTCTTGGGGCTGTGGCCTTGGGGATTCTGTATGGTTCCTCCTCCCTGACCTCTCTCTTGCTTCCAGCCTCCATGATGTGAGGAGCACAGCCCATGTGCTCTCCCTCTCTCCACTTGCCACCTCCATGCCCTGAGATCCATGGTCCCAGGCCTCACTTAGACTGAACTCCAACATCTCCAAGGAAAACTGTGAGCTAATAAATCTTCCTTCCTCTAAGTTATGTGGTCACATATTTTAGATGATAGCTGTGAGAATGCTGACCAGAACATGTGCATAGTTCTACCTTTTGTCATAGTCCGGTGGCACAGGGTTTGGTGTCCTGGCAGAAACCTGAGGCTATATGGTTGTTCCATTATATTGATTATATTATGCTAACCTCTGATTCTCTTGCAGAGTTAAAAGCAACTGCATGCAGCCTCTGAGCTGCTCTCCAGGAATGGAGGTGGGCTGTCAATGAAGCCAAGGTCCAGGGACCTGGGGATTCTGTCAAATTATTGGGAGTTGTTTGGTCAGGTAAGACAAAAGTGATACCCAAAGCAGTGATAGACAAGATACAAGCTTATCCTTAACCAGGAACAGTCAAACAGTTACAGACATACCTGGGTCTTTTGGAGTTTGGGTGAATGTTTATACCCCACTTAGCTATGCTTATGCACCCCTTATACCATTTTGTCCATAAGGGGGCAACTTGGGATTGGACTCCAGAAATGGAAACTGCATTTACTGACACCAAAAGGCAGTAGAATAGGCACACATTCTATGGGTAGTAGAACATGCCCTTACTTTTCTGCTAACAGCTCAAGTGGATAATGTAGGCTTTGGATGGGGGCTACGACAGAAGAAAAAAAAAAAGCTCTAGGAACACTCAGATTGGATTTTGGCCACAGATATGGAAAGGGGCAGAGGAAAAATAGCAGCTATATATGCTGCTTTCATTGAAAAATAGCAGCTATATATGCTGCCCTCTTGGCTTTTGAACCTGTTATAGGTACTGTGTCAGTGATGGTGCAGACCACCTATGCTACTGAAGGCTAGTCACAGTCTTGGACTTGTGTCCTCACAGGCAGGAGTGGCACAAACACCCACTCTGACCAAGTGGGGTGTGTATTTAGAGAAACGAACATGGTTTTCTAGTAGCCCTTTGTTTGAACTGCTATAGACTCCTGGGGCCAGAACATCTCTGAGAAACAGCTCCTTTGGAACTCATGGAAGTGGGAGACCCCTATGTCCCTATGAGGAAGGGAAAGTCACAATACCTGTGGAAGCATGGTATACTGTTGGTTTCTGTCATAGGCATCTGCCTGTGTTAGCAACTATTGCTTTATAGCCCACCACAAAAACTACAGCCAATGGATGGAGCTCGAGGTGGTCTGGTTAATTCTCATGAAGGAGACTGGGCTGTTGCATGTCTGAACAGAGAGGTGGGCAGTCTACTGAGGGCTAACCTTGTGACTGCTCCAATAGGCAGCACAAGTCCCACCTGTTATGGAGCAAGGATATGTGGGAGAACTTGTGGAAATGGGGCTGGAGCATAGTCCTTTACAGACCCCTGGTAACAATGCTGCTGACACTTCAGCACAAGTTCAGGCTCTCTAACCACCCCAGAACCCTTTTAGTAGCACCATGGTTACATAGGAAGCTAGGACATGTAGACACCCATACCATGGGGTTCGTGGTTCATCAGTGGGGACTGCCTCTTACCCATGCTCAAGCACAAGACATTGTATAGTAGTGTCCTTGGTCTTCAAGACACCACTCACAGAGATGTAGGGCTCCTACAACCATGGGACAGGTTCCCCGAGGTACTCAACCTTTACAGGAATGGCAGGTTGACTATATTGGAGCACTGCCAACAGCCCAAGGATTTTGATACATCCTGACAGCTATAAATACAGCTACAGGCTTAGGTTTTGCTTATCCTGTGATACAGGCAATTCAGTAGATCACCCCATTGGATAATGTACTTACAACTTGTTGGAATTCACTGGGATCCTAGTCAAGATGAATATTGACTATTCTTGCCTGTGTGGCTGGAGGACTAATATTCACCTGTTGTATCCTCTATTGTTGTGATCTTTGAGCCCAATGCATTGCTTTCTGGGTCAAGTCACACATTGCTACCCCTGTAGGGGGTGGAGTGTGGGGCCCAGAGGAAGTATAGGCCAGTAGTAAGGACATGACCCTGCTTATCCTGTGTAGCTGCAGATGTGCAGTTATCCATTATATAAGTGCAGATATACACTTATACATTATATAAGCATAACTGAACATGCTTGCGCATGTCCATGCTGGTGTGAATGCGTACTATTTTGGCCAGAACCCCTATAGATAAGGAACAGGTCTGTAGAATAAAACTGTTGTTATTCTTCGAATGGTGACTCCATGTGCTTTCTTCTCTTTGGGAATCTCACCACCAAAACCTCTCCTGCAACCACAAGTGGCCTCTGACAACCTGGGATACAAAACTCTGTGGATTCCTGGAGCCCACAGGTGGGAGTCAGGACACTGCCCAGTAGAGAGGTTCCCACCTGTCTCTTGGATATGTTTCTTGAGGGCACCTTAGAATGCTTTTTGCTCTGTCACCTTCTGAATCAAAAAGTTCATGGACTGGACATTTCTTTTGATAGAAAAGAATAAGAACACCAAGCAAAGATTAATTGTATGAATAAAACTGAATATTCATTATTATAATGAAAAAGGTCTACTTTTCAACTATAAGGTTATCGATGAAATGTGTGTGTGTGTGGCTTATTTATCCCTCTAGCATTAAAAGATACATTTTCGTAGTGCTGTTCAGACCCAAGACCTACCATGAATCTGTTTTCTCCCTCAGCCTCCAGGTCTAGTACGCTGGCAAGCCATGCAACCCTATCTTTCCACATGATTTCAACTCTGAGCACCTCTTTGTCCCTCCACTACCACCACAAATCCCCAGCCTGCGTCATTCTCTCCTGGAAAGCAGCCAGCACCCCTCCACCCCCATCAGGCCTTGCTACTTCTAACTGTTGCCCCCTGGAGTCAGTTCTCATGGAAGCCAGAATGTTTTTTTTTATTTTATTTTTTTTTAAGTTTTCACATTATGTCATCCCTCTGCTATAAATCCTCTAAGTCTTCCTATCACATTTAGAACAAACCCCAAACTCTGCACCTGACTTCATTTATCACTCTCTGCTCTGCTACAGTTCTATTGATGTCCTTGTTTTTCCTTCAACAGCCCAGGCTCAACTACTTCTCAGAGTCTCTGTGCTCACTATACCTATGAACTTCTCAGCTTCCACCACTCACATGCAGATATACCCAGGACCCATTCTCTCACTTCAATCAGCTGCACATGTCATCTCCTGCCTAAAGTGTCGGAGATCATGATGTAGGAAAGAGTTAAGACCTAAGGGTCTAAAGGCTGTTTACAGTCCATGTCTATCTTAAGTACATTCTATGCTGACGCCAAGAGTGCATAAAAGAACTATTTGCTAACCATGGACGTCAGGTGTGTGCGTAAGTGCTGGCCACAAAGTTAGTAGGATTTCATAAGGTTAATAGGTTTTCTTAAGGGTTAATGAGAATAGTCAATTGAATGGTAAACTTGGGCAGAAGTATACAATATACTTTTGGATAATAGGTTAGGTAAAATATTAACGTACGGCTAAAGGGTTTCAGGAAAATGTGTTTTCTTAAAACAATGAGATTTTCTGTAAGAGTATGTTTTTAATCTTTACATGTGATGTTTTTCTGTAGTATGAATCAAAATCGCCTGATGTTTTTCTTCTGATGTTTTTCTTAGATGATCTTCCTTGTATGATTGTATAAAAATACCCTGAAAAATAAACTCGGTGCTTCAGTATTTACTGATAGACCTCCCAAGAACACGGAGTCTTGACTCTTTAATCAATCCTCACTTTCTCCTCTCAGCACCGTCCGATTGTGCCAGCAGGTTCTGGCACTAAAGCAGCTAGCCCTGCCATGCTCTATGCCCTTGCCCTCCACTCCACATATCACTGCCTGACATGATTTTGTGTGTGTGTGTGTGTGTGTGTGTGTGTGTGTGTGTGTGTGTAGAGACTTAGGTGTTTATTGTTTATCCCTGTAGTAGGTTAGATAAGGGACCCAAGCATGTCCAGGTCCTTTCCTAACTCCCAGAACATGTAAATATGTTACCTTACATGGTGAAAAATACTTTGCTGCAGGTATTTATTAAATTAAGACTCTGGAGATGGGGAGATTATTCTGGATTATCTGGGTGGGTCTAATGTAAATATAGGGTTCTTCTCAAAGAAAGGCAGGCAGGACAGAGTCAAAGAGAGATGTAAAGATAGAAGCAGAAGTCAGAGAAGAAGAAGATTCTATGCTGTTGGCTTTGAAGATGGGGGAAGAAGCCATGAACCAAAGCATGCAGGTTCATACACTCCTAGAAGGTGAGAAAGAAAAGGAAATGGATTCTAGAAACTCCAATGCTGCCAATGCCCTAATTTTAGTCCAGTGGAACTGACTTCCAGAATCTTCTGACTTCCAGAATCTTAAGGTAATAAACTCATGTTTTTTTAAGCTACCAAGATTGTGGCACTTTGTTACAGTGCTCATAGAAAACATACATCAGGCCCTCCCCTGCCAGAATGCAAACTTTGTGGAGTTAGGGATTAGTATCTAGAATGGTGCTAAGATCATAAGAGGCAGGAACAAGTGTGTGGAATCAATACATTAATGAATTGCCTGTTTCTATACTTACCTCCCATACTGTACAGAGTGTGGCTGGAGGGCAAGGACCGCATGTAGTTGCTGTCCACAAACCTATCACCCTTCATGTTCATGCCTGACATGTAGCAGTCAGCTCAATGCAAATGAGCTGAAGGAAGTAGCAGTGCATTTGCCAAATGCATGTTCTGGAAGCACTTGATAATGTCATGGTATGATGTGCCTCAAATGTATAGTCTTGTAAAAAGAAAACTGAAGCATGTGCAGTATGGATACAGCAGACAGTGGGATTTTTTTCTGTTTTCTCCATCTGACATGAAGCTCTCAGCATGGAGTTCAGAGTGAAGAAGTGCAGTCATAAGTGAAAAGAAGCCCAGAGCCAGTGCTTTTCAAAATCCTCATGCTATTTCAGAACTGCTTCCTAACAAAAGGATGCAGCTCAGCCTCAGGCTCTGCAAACCCCTCCCTCTTTGGGGTGGGCAGGTCAGGAAGGCCTTGGGCCTCACTGGCAACAGCTGAAGGCCCCAGGCTCTGCCAGGTGTGCTCACTCCTGAGCAGAAGCCATTTCCCATGGTGCAGCTGGGCTTCTGCTCTCTGTGGATTAGCTAGGGCCGATTAAGTAACCAATTTATGTGCTCAGAGCTGTTTAAATGCATGTTGTGTCTGCATGATAGATGACAGCATCCTCCTCTGAACCATCATTTCTCTTCTGGGTTTTATTTTTCCCCCTTAAAAATAAATATAAAAAGGGGTCCAAAATAATACTGCATGAGAAACAGGAAATTCAAAACTTTCTCAGCTAATTCTAAAGGAGTTGCATAATCTAAATGCTATGAATATGAGAAAGCTTATGGAGATGTGGGTCAGAGGCCCGCTGGAGGGTACAGTGGTAGAGTGACGTACACAGGCCTTGGGTTCCAGTTCCAGTCATTAGCTCTTTGGTTTGGGGTAAGTAATCCTACATCTTTTATTTAATTAATTAATTTATTTATTTTGCAGTACTGGGGATTGAACCCAGGGGCATTCTACCTCTGAGCTATACCCCCAGCCCTATTTTTATTCTTTATCTTGAAACAGGGTCTCACTAATTTGCGGAGGGCCTCACTAAGTAGCTGAGGCTGGCCTTGAACCTGGATCCTCCTGTCTCAGCCTCCTAAGTACTGGGATTACAAGCATGTGCCACCACGCCCAGCTTACATCTTTTATTTTTAAGGGAGTGCTACTGGAGATTGAACTCAGGGGCACTCTACCATTGAGCTATATCCCCAGCCTGTGTGTGTGTGTGTGTGTGTGTGTGTGTGTGTGTGTGTGTGTGTGTGTGTGTATTTTGGATCAGAGTCTTGCTAAAATGCCAAGGCTGGTCAACCTGCAATCCTAGTGTTTCAACCTCCAAAGAACTGGGATTACAAGCATGTGTCACCATACCTGCCCATCCTCTGTTGTTGATCTTGTAAAATGGGGATAGTAATACTTAACTTTCAGGTTGATGTCAAGTTTATAAATATGTATATAAATAACTGCATGTTAGTAGCTATAAATCACAAACTCAGATTTCTACAAGTCCCTGGAGAACAGCTTAAAGGAGAGACACTGGCCAGCTGGGACATGTAATGAATTGGCAAGTGTGTGCCCATCTAAAGGGGCAGCTGCTGCTGAGCCCACTCCAGCTGGGAGTGACCATGTGGAAATGAGGGCTCCAGAGTGCCAGAGCATCTCACTCTCCAAGAGAAGCAAGATCTGAATTTCTTAAAACTGTAAAACCTCCTAAGCTTTACATGCTGATAGCAAATTCAAAATTAAAACAAACAAACAAACAGTACTGATTAGACCAAACACAGCATCTATGAATAGAATCTGGCCCCAGGTCCATCAGGTAATGACTTGCACACTAAGTAAGTGGTTTTTATTATTGCCACTTGCAGGAAGTTTTTAGAGAGAGAAAACATCATACTGTTTTAAAGACATGCTTTCAGTTTGCAGCACCATTTAATAACACTGGTCTATGATGACGTTTCCACTGCTTTGTAGTGAAATAAGAAAAATGAGTTTATTCCCCACCCCAACAAAAGCTAAATTTATTCCATTAAGAAATTTGTAGAGTAAGGCCTTTCTACATCTTTTGTGATACAGTCTCCTTTCTTTGTGAGATGATTTTGACAGTGGGTGACAGGTTTAATTTGTGTGTTTTCATGCCTTCCTTTGGAAAAATCATAAGTTGGCATACCTTTTTTTTTTTTTTTTTTTTTTTTTTTGGTACTGGGGATTGAACCCAGAGGCATTCCACCTTTAGTTATGCCTCTACCCCTTTTTATTTTTTATTTTGAAACAGGGTCTCACTAGGTTGACGAGGGCATTGCTAAGATGCTGCAGCAAGCAGGCTTCTAGCCTGCAATCCTCCTATCTCAGACTCCCAATTACTGGGATTACAGACATGTGACACCATGCCTGACTGAATATTCTTAGTTTTATTTATTCCTAACATAGTTCTAGAGCTAGCAACCACAGGGTTGATACTTTCTATTAATGTGAATTGTGTCACATGAGTTGTGTCCATACTAGAAATAGTAAAGCTGGTTTTTCCACATCAGCCATTTTCTTCTTCTTTCATACTGAAAGAATACTGCATCAGATACATGGCCACCAAGAATAAAAACTACATTTTTTAGCTATCCAGCTATACTATGGGCATGTGACTAAATTCTGGTCAGTGGCAAGCAGAAGTATATTGAGATAGTTTCTTTAAATTTTCCTCAAAAAAAGAACCAGTATATATCCATCTTTATCCACCATGCTCCTTGGAACATGAGCATGGTGGCTGGGGAGCCATCTTGGAAGGCAGGGCAGGAAGCTGCAAGGAGCCTGGGTCCTGTGGACTATTTCATAAAGTAGAACTGCCAAATTTGCCCTAGGACTGTTGACTTCAGATTTATCTGTTGCAGAGAAATAGGTTTCTCTCTTATCTAAACCATTTCATTGTGGGTCTCTGTTACTCATAGCCATAGTGAATCCTAACTGATTCAGTGGAGAAACGTTTCTAACTGGGTACCATCATTTGAACCAAATACACATTTGGGATTGATTTCCCAGGTTAAGCAATAATAGGGAGAGAAAATCAAGTCAGAGAAAATTTTCTCCTTGGGATACTCTTGGGTTTAAAAACAGTTTCCAAGAAATCCCCAGGGACATTGCAAGTACAATTAGCAAGTGTTAACAGTTAAAAAGCACCTAAGGGGGTCTACAGTGGAAAGACAATGACCTCTGGTCCTCTCAATAACGGAAATGCCTATAGATGTCACACCAAGCTCCCACAGGCAACTCCCAGTGAAACACTAGCAGCATGGCTGGCTTTTGAGGGAATCTATAGGTTTGAAAGCCGTACTATGAAGGTGTACAGGTGATCCATGATGGGACTTGTCACTATCTGCAGTGCCCTGTGGGATGAGGGGTGAGTATCTTGAGGCAGGGCACTCTGGCTTCTATTTCTTCACTCCTAGTACTTGCTTGGCATTCTTACATTTGCCATTCTCTCATTTGCTCACAACTCCCTGGACACTCTGACATTCTTTCTGCTCTGGAATTATGTCACACTCATTCCTGCAGTGAAAGACTCTTTTCTCAGACCTTTTCGTAGATGACAGTTTCACAGTTTCAGATCTCAGCTCAAATGTTACCTCCTCAGAGAAGCCTTCCTTGACCTGTGGAATCAGTTTTTAACTCCTCACTCTAAGGGTATATAATGCCATCTCTGAAATTATTTGTTAGTTTCTTGTACATCGACTGGTTTTCTCATGCTTTGAATAAGGGCAGGGACCTTGTCAGTTTTGTTCACCTGGTCACTCCACAATATGGCCTGGCATGTAGTCAGTACTCAATAGATAGTTAAACGGATGTCTATTTAATGCGGCACAATTATCTAAGGCAATCTGTGGGATTCTATGGGAAATCCATAGTCTTCTATAAGTGCTTATAGGAGATCTATAATGGCAATGCAGGCATTACAGACAATCTATGGGGACCTACATGTCACTGCTCTGAGGCCACAAATCTTTCCAGATTGTTCTAAAGTGGCCATGATTCCCTACAGGTGATCTGTGATGGACCTGCTATTCCTTGTGTTTTGACATGGATTTCCTGGATATTTATAATTGCTTTGTAGTAAAAAGGAAGGTGATCCACATACTTCCCCAGAAGGAGAAGCATGTGTAAAAGCATGGGGAGAAAGAGATGCCTGAGTCCTTGGGTAGTAAGGCACAGGCAGAACTAGACCACCAGCCATGCTCTGAGCATGCAGATGACCAGTGACCTAATACAGGGCCACACTGTGGGGAACTCTGAAGATATAAAGGGGAGTTTTGACTTTAGCAATTCCCTCTGAGCATCAAATTTTCACCTGTAAATGAGCTGACTGTGCAATATTTAAGGCTACTAATGAACTGGCCAGAAGACCATTACTTTTCTTATTCTGTGTTGGTAGTGGACATTCCTGGTACTCTGCCCAGACGCCCTGGCTACTTCATGCACCTCCCAGCTGCTGTGAGTGTTGGCTGCTGCTGACGCACAGCTGCTGCCTTCGCCTAAGAATAGTCCTATACCGAGGACAGCCCCTGGGCTAGGAGGTTTTGCATCATGACTAACTTCACAGGCCACAACCAGTAACTGACCATCTGTGCACAAAAATTCAGTCCCCTTGCCTCAATCCATACTTTAGTGGCTCAGGATAGTCCTCACCTGGGAACACATTTCTTCCCCTGCTTATGCCTGCTTTTCTTCCCCACCCCCTTCTCCTGAAATCATTCCCCAATATCAAATTTCCATGAGAATCGCTATCTCAAGCTCAACTTCTAAAGAAGCCAAACTGAGACAGATGCCTTGACAAGCATTACAAAATTGATGGCACTACTCTTACCCTATAAACTCAGGCATAGACTTAAAAGTGTCAACACTGCAGTGCAAACATCTCCAATCCTTTGCTATTGGCATTGGAGAGAAAATGAGTCAGCCAACCCTGAGCTAGAGTGTCTCTAAGGTCTCTCTTCATTGATATTTTATAAAATGACACTTCTTAGCTCACATACCTTGTGTTATTAATCAAGATGGAGAAGCAGAGTCAGAAGTACAATAAAGAAATGTCAAAGCCTGGTTTTCGAAGACTTACCTGTGCTTGTTAACTCTATAAAAGGAAAGTCCTCCGGCCACAAAAGGGACAAGGCACCTGGATTCCATTTGCCCAGCACAGAACTGGGCAGAGAGGACATGCTCCCTAACTACCTACTGGTTCCCACATTAACAGAACTTCTCATTCTACCCCAAAGTTACTTTCTGCTGACTGTACGTGGGAATGTGGGTGTGAGGCTGACAGCAGAGATGCAGAGGATTTCTCCACCTGAAATAAGCACTGCAGGGAAGATGCCTTCTTAGGAAAGAGGAAATAGATCTACCCATTCACCCTGCAGATACTATGGAAATGAGAAAGATCACCACACTAGTGGAGAAGCCAGCTTGCTGGGAAGTCCTCCTTCAGGGCTGGTGGGAGAGGTAGGAGAGGAGCCCCTGCGGCTTCTGGCTCTTTGCCTTCCTCTGCAAGAACAGGTAAACCTAAAATCATGCAGCTGTCAATGGAGAAGCTCAAGTGATATACCATGCTGATGGTTCTTGTTGATGGGACCAGGTCACCATGTCATAAAAAGTGATAGCAGGAGAGTCTCAGGTGGCCTTTCTGGAGCCTTACTGTATTTTCTGGAATTAATGTTTGATGGAATATCAATATCTCTTATACGAATAATAGCATTACAATTTTTCACTTGTAGAAACAGTATACAATAGTCTGTCCTTACCTACAGGGAATACATTGCAAGACCCCCAGTGGGTGCCTGAAACCACAGATGGTACTGAACCCTATGTACTCCTGGCATGATAAGAGATTAATAGCAAGACTAGGGATTGTAGCTCAGTGGTAAATCACTTGCCTATCACATGCAAGGGCTTAGGTTCAATACTCAGCACATGCTCATGTGCACACATGGGGGGGAGAGAGAGAGGGAGGGAGGGAGAGAGATTAACAACAGTAACTAATAATGAAATAGAGCAATTATAACAATAAGCTGTAGTGGCACCTATGTGGATGTGGACTCTCCCTCTATTTCTCTCTCTCTCTCTCTCTCTCTCTCTCTCTCTCTCTCTCTCTCTCTCTCTCTCTCTCTACCTTATTGTCTGTTCTCACCTTCTTGTGATGATGGGAGGTGACACAAAGTCTACGTGAAGAGATGAAATGAAGCAAATGATGTCAGCATTGTGACTTTGTGCTGGGCTACTACCTAAAGGTTACTTAAACACATGCCTTGTAATTCCCTGAGTGTCAAATTTGTAACCGAGCCCGCTCCCAAGTGCCTAAGAGGTGAGTTGCACACATAGCATGGACAACTGTCTGTGCATTTTCAAACTAGAGTAGAATGGATACAAGTTCAGATATTGAAGGCAGAGGGTGTCGGAATCTGGGCTTTACCAAAACTGTGTGACATCCAGCAAGTGATTGAACTTCTCTGTGCTGTGGTTCCACCCTCTTTTTAAATGAGGCTAATGAAAATATCTCCCCTTACAAACTCATTATGAGGACAAAATGATTTAATCTTTGTAAGTACAGATAGAGTATGCTATGTAAATGTTTTCTAAGTAAACATTATGTTCATCTTGTCGAATGTAATTAAAAAAAAAAAAAGGTTGAACTGATGTATCTACTGCAGGACTTCTCACAACCTAAAGCATTAACGTCCCTTATAACAGAATTATGACAGAAACACAATGGGTAGCAGTTCCAGAGCCTTTTTCTTTGTGGAGCATCCCACAGGACAAATGTCTAGGAAATGGATAGGAAAGAAAACTGGCGTAAGGAAACTGATCAAGGGAGGATAAAGGCTTCAGTGGACAGGCGTATCAGATCAGGTTATCAGGTGGGGATGAAGAGAATGATCTCATTTGTGTGTGTGTGTGTGTGTGTGTGTGTGTGTGTGTGTGTGTGTGTGTGATACTGGGGGTTGAACCCAGGGGCATTCTATCTCTGAGCTATACACTCAGCCCTTTATTTATTTTTTATTTTTAAACAGGGCTTCACTAAGTTGCTGTGAACCTGCAATCTTCCTCTTAGCCTCCCAAGTATTGGGCTTACAGATATGCTCCCTGGCAAGTAATCTCATTTTAATTGTGCACTTGGATTCTACCAGTGATCTGCTAGGACAATTTTTTTTTAAATCTATCCTCTTTAATCCAAACACAGCCTTCTGAAACTCTTACCTCCCATTTTATAGATAAAGATCAGAACATCAGAGAAATGGAGAAACTTAGCCAAAGTCTCCCAGGAAGCATTTTAGGGTCAGGAGAGACAATCCTGCTTTGTCCAACTGCCAAGATCCCCCCTTAGAGAATATAGGTCAGGGAGCAGGTCCTAGAGGAGGGTCAACTGGAGCCAGAGTAGAGTGGGATTCTGCAGAAGGTTGGAGAATAAGTAAGCTCCATTCTGAAACACAGAACAGGAGATAAGGCTGCTAGAGGTCAGAGCAGGGAGGACTGAGCTGGTGATAAGAATAATGCCTGAAGGAGTTCTATAAGTCCTGGAACCTTTATGCATACTTCATTTGTTCCTTTGTTACTTTCTTCCTGCTTTCAGTAGGCATCAGTGATAACTCTCTTAAATGCAAGTTTTAGGGTATTAAAACAAAAACTGCTTCCAGGGAATTTTTTTTAGGGTGTTGGGTGGAGTCTTGCATAAGAGGAACTGGGTGGGAAGGGTCTGGGCTTTCCACATCAGGACCCAGATCCCATATGACAGAGCCTAGAGGAGTCTGGATGTCCCAACCCATTCTCTTATGGAGCTGCCTGTGGGTTGAGGGGGAAGACCCCTTCAATCAGCAGATATTTAGAGGGTTGAATAAGACAGACAGGTCCCTACCCTCCAGACTTGGTTCTAGGTCCCTAGAGAATATGTTCATTTTATGAGAGGTTAATGCTCAAAAAAATACTCATTAAACAGATGACTGGTGATTGAATGAAACTGACTTTTCAAATATGCACAGAAATAGAGTATGCCCCATAAGGGGGATGACCCCATACAGCAATCAGCAGAGCTGGGGTGGGGAGAGAGGCGGGGGAAGGAGGGAGAGAGAAGGAGATGGGATAAAGAGGTTTGGGCTAACATGAGCAAAAACAGTGAGTGGGTGAGATTTATTATGACAACATCCCTCCTCCTCACCCTTATCCCCACTAAGCTGCTGTCAGCTGGATTTCTGAAGTCTTCCTTCTTTCCTCCTGGAATGTCTTAAGGATAGGTCTAAAGGAGGCTTTAAAGCTCTGCTATTTTGCAGGGCAGGCTCCTGAGATTCACTTACTCTTTCTAAGTCTTGGGTTCTTCTGTGAAACAAATAATATTACCCCCCCCACCCCCAGGGTGGTAGTAGGGATGAAATGACACCCAACCCATGCCACAGGGCTAGGTGCACAGGTGCTGACTTTCCTCCCTCCGGCACAGAGCAGAGCAGAGGAAAGGGATCAGATGCAGAGGGGAGGGTGTGGAGAGGAAGGGAGGCAACAGCTGTGGGCGCCCCGGGCTCCCAGGAACAAGGGCAGCTCACAGACACACCTACTGTCTGCATCATTAGCAACAACAGAAGGCAGAGCTTTTGTCTGCAGCGCCTTCTGCTCCAGATTGTGGCTGCCTCCCTCACAAGACAATTTTCAGACTGTCCTAGTTTCTCATACCCACCTCAAAGACTTGAGCAGTGTATGTGTGTGTGTGTGTGTGTGTGTGTGTGTGTGTGTGTGGTGCGCAAGTGAGCAAGAGTATTCTTATATATGGAGAGAACATGCACACACTTGAGTTTATGTGTGGGGTGTGTATGTGTGTAAGACAGAGCCTGTGTGTGTCAGAGAGAGGACTCATGTATCTGTGTGTATGTGTATCTGAGAGAAATAAAGTAGTGTGTGTGTATGTGAGAGAGAGAGAGAGAGAGGGAGAGAGAGAGAGAGAGAGAATGAGACAGACAGAAATAGAGAAATAGAATTCACAAGCTTGAACTTCTATGTGCTTGTATGTGAAAGAGAGAAGAGTGACATTATTGTATGTGTATGTGAGAGAGAAGTGTGTGTGTGTGTGTGTGTGTGTGTGTGTGTGTGTGTGTGTGTGACAGAGACACCACATGTCCAGGAGGAGAAAAAACATTTCTTGAAAAAAAATAAAAAGTGTTCCTTTGTCTCAACAATTTGATTTGTCTTGAGAGGGAGTGAGAAGCTGGGACAGTTAGCTCACCGAAGAGCACTCTGCACCCCTTCCACTACTTTTTATACTTCTGTACAAGGCTGAGGCTTATTCAGGAGTTCTGATATTTGCTGAGAGCTGGGAGGAAACTGAGGTTGTCTCCCAGAAGGGACTGGTTGAGAACTCCCAAACAGGGGCAGGGGAGGTGATTCCAAGTCCCTTCATGGAAGGGTGCTCTACCTGCCCCTCTGTGTTAGGCATGTGACCCCGCATGAGCTGACCCTCGGCAAATGTTTACTAAATGGAGAAGTACCACAGGGATGGGGGTGGGATAGGGCATGCACAGTCACCTTAACTTCATTTCAAACCAGAGGTAAGTAGTCTCCTCACTTTCTTCTATGCCAGATGCCTTTTTCGAGGTAGAAGGAAACTTAAATCCCCCCACAACTCAGTGCATAACTGAAGATGTAGGAGTCTTTTTTCTGATGTTGATTGTAAACATACATACTTCATTCTTTTTGTAGTTTTGGTGCTAAGTGGGTTTTCACCGCAGACAGCAGCTGATCCTCCTCTGAAGGCAGTCAAAACCATTTTCCAAAGTAGCAGCTCCCCATTCGTTTAATTTCATTGCCAAGTCCACTGTTCAACACATAGTAGGCTCTCAGATGCTTCTTTATTGAGATATTTGCTGAAGTAATGAGTTCCTTGATTCAATTCAATCTTCTGCCTACTTTCCTTGAGTTGTTTGTATGTGGAGACAGATACAGAGCAAGAGTTATCTGAGATCCACAGGTAGTCTTTGGCATTGTCAACAGACTCCACTGCCTTTTCCTGTCCTAACCCAGGTGTGGGGAGCAATAGGTGGCAAGAAGTAGGAGCAGTTGGAGGAAGACATTAATGCTCAAGCATTAGAAACCACCACACTAAAACCAAAAATGGCAAAAAAAAGTAAAGATGCATGTTTATGATCAATGCCAGAAACAAGACTCCTGCCTCTTCAATTATGCATTTGGGGGGTATTTAAGTTTTCTACTATCTAGAAAAAGGCAGCTGGCATGGAAGAAGGCGGGGAGACTTCTCACCTCTGGTTTGAAATGAAGTCAAGGTGACTGTGCATCCCCTATCCCAAGCCAAGGCTTAGCCATACTGGAGACTTCAGCATACCCATTCACAGTGAGAACCTTCAGGGTCAGACAAGGGAGAAGAATTGGACCAAGACATGGCATTGTGTCCAGGTTACACTATAATCTCTGTGTCTGTGGATGAGATATAAAACTTTGATGCGCTTCTCTTTTCCTGGGTAAAGTGGGAGAAATCATAACTTAAAGATAGTCTATGAAATATTTCTCTGCCAAGCATTCACCAAATATTATTTAATTTTATTATCCCCACAATAAATCATTGTGGTAGCTAATATCATTTTCTCTATTTTATGGACTAGGGAACTGAGACCTAGAGAGGTTAACTTGCCAAGATTACACAGCTAGGGTCTGGTTGATTTAGAACTTTGATGAGGGTGACATAATGCTAAACTTGCTGCCCTTAAAACATTTTTGCTGAGCCATTGAACTACCCTTATGTAATTTTGTCAGGAGTAGAAGAAATTTTCTCTATGAAATATGTGACACAACACAATGCTACCTAGCCCTTAGACAGTACTTACTCAGTATACTTCTTAGTCACTCTGTTCTTCTCCCTGGTCCTCCGAGCATTACTCATGTTCAAAGTGGTCAGAGAACTTTTATGGAATGTTTATGAAATGCTTCCATATGGTGTAAAAACTTAAATGCTTCTTATCTGCAGCCTCCTGTAGTTCAGAAAAGCCGCAAAAAGGCTGAACTAATGGTATTCCTTATTCCAGGGATTCTCAGTATGGGACCCATTGGTTTCAGACTATGGAGATCCCTCAAGGCCACCTAAGGGCTGTGCTCTTATGAATTTGGAATTAACCCTAGTTGCCTCTGTATGTGAATATGCAAGGTTTTTCAAATCATAAGGAAGGTGATTTACATAAGGGCCATTTGTCTTCATAATAAATTTATTAAATGATCATTGCTGCTTTTTTTTTTTTCCTTTCATATTTGTCATCGCTGGAGTAGTAATTGGTGTTTGAAACCCGTGCTGGCATGTCATCAAAGGAGCCTGCTGTTCTGATCAAGCGGAGCCGGCTTGGCAGGAGGGAGCAGGAGGAGCTGAGAGGAAGTCGGGAAGCACAGGCCACAGGCAGCGAAATCTTCCCTGGAAGGAGTGACCCAAGGCTTCTGGGTCTTCAGATGAATTCATCCACCCCTGTCTCTTCTTCAGCACCCAGATGTAGAGGTGTCTATTGCATTTGCTGATCTCCTTAGACAAGCACAGGTTAAATACACATGCCAGGATGGTGGGCTGGCACTTCATTACAGTACATTAATTATCATCACCTCCAACGACAATTAATAACAATTAAGGGTCTTGTAATAACATGAGCGCTGTGTGTAGCTACTTTAAAAGCTGCAGGAAGATGGAATGGATGGTTTTGGAATACCAGAGTTGTGAGGACCAATGGTATGGTCTTAAAATAAGAGTATGAAAGATATTGCCAGGCTCAGAAAACGGAGGGGCACATGTTATAGGCCACATTGGTTTGTGTCCCTCTAGGCTAAGGTAAGGAATTGAGGCAGAGGAATAAACAAGACCCACAGACAGTCTTCTAATGGACAGGGAAGTGTTTTAAATAGTCAGAATTTGAATGCCCTCAGGCTGGACCTGTATTCTCCAATTTCAGAAAGTTCCTGAGACTATTGTCTTCTTTTACCTGTCTGTGCCCTGAAGTCAAATCGATATCTGCTCTAGGGTGAAGGAAGAGTCCAAGAGAAGTCTAAGTTAGCATACTTCCTTTGCAGGTAGGTGGGGAAGTGTAAATGAGAGAATTCATGGCATGCACTTACAAAACACTGTCTGGCTCTCAGTGAGCATTCAAGAGATTCCAGCTCTTTAAACAAATAGAAAAGAAGTAACATTTCTCTACTCCAGTGCAGCAGGCTACAGAGACTTTGGGATTTCCTTATTATGGAATTTGAATGACTGGAGAGGCTCTTTGGGGACCCCAGGCAAGCTGCTCAACCTCTCAGGGCCTCAGATCCCTCAGCAGTGGACAAGTCGGCAGCAGAACAATTCCAATTGCGCAAGTTTGTTACTGAGTTCAATGGGAGAATGAATTCAAGTGCTGGATATATAGTAGACTCTCTGTGAACTGCAGTTGCTTTCTTTCTCCTTGATCTTTTCAGTACTGAGGGCTAGAGGCCATTGGATCGATAGGCCTCACCTTGGTTTATAGTAACATAGGATATAAATATATAAATTATTGTCACTTCAGGAAGATCTCCGGTTCATAGGCTTTGGGTGTCAGACACACCAGGATGAAACTCAATTCTGCTACTTCCCAGCCATGTGGCCTTTTCCATGTGACCTCAACTCTCAGAGCTGAATTTCCATATAGGTGAAATGGGAATAGTGGAAGGTACAACACTGTGGATGGAATTGCTCAATAGAGGAAGCATGTGTGATGCTCTTGAGAAGAGCTCACGCATCTTAGCTGTTAAGATGGTCATACTCAGCTTAAAAGGAGTGCTCACCTTTTCACTCAAAGGCATCCCGACCTGTATATCTATCATTGCATTCATTGGTGAATTGAGCTCAAAGTGTTAATTTTTACTTACTTAGAAGAAGTGAAATTATGCACTTAAAATGTAATTTTATGAAATTAAAGTGCTTTCTAGAATACTGCACTAATAAAAACATATACATTTCTATTCCTGAAACCTTTTTAAATTAGAGCTAAACTAGTCAAGATTTGTTTGCTTAAAACTTATTTGTGGGTTTTCCTACATGTACTGGTAGATATCATCCTTTGGAATAAAAATATTTTTGCTAATTCAGCAAATGCTCTTTCTCTAATGAATTACCAGTTTGAAATACAGTCTATAGCATTTTTATTTTTTGAAATATTTTTCTATCCTGGGAAATTACAGAGATGATGAAAGACTCAATATTTATGAATATATATTTATATATATATATATGCATATACATGTGTATATATATATATATATATATATATATATATATAGTGTGTGTGTGTGTGTGTGTGTGTGTGTGTGTGTGTATGTGTGTGTGAGATACTGGGGATTGAACACCGGCATTCTACCTCTGAGCTACACCTCCACTCCTTTTTATTTTTATTTTTGAAACAGAGTCTTGCTAGATTGCTGAGAGTCTCTCTACTTGCTGAGGCTGTCCTAGAACCTGTGATTTTCCTGGATCAGCCTCCCAAGTACTGGGATTACAGGTGTGTGCCACCACACCGAACTTCAATATAATTTGTGCAAATATATCCAAATAACTATAGGATAAAAAAATAGACAACAAATGAAAGCCCCCTGCATGTTTTGAAGATGGATTCTGAAAAGGGTAATATTTTGCCCTGAGAAAGCAGGTTTTAGGTGTTCCATATCCTTGGAGACTGGAGAACCAAAGGTCTATATTAGGCAGAAGTTGTTCCTTTACAAGATGTGTCTCATCTCCTATTGCCACTTCTTCCTTACTGCCCTCCTTTTCTTTTCCCTTATTCACTTTCCTCAACATTTTCATTTCTCTCTTTCCTTCTTTTATTTCCTGCTTTTTCTTTCTTCTTTCTCTTTCTATACCTGGTTCTGCCTTTTCTCTGTATGTAGTTTTCTGTCTCAGTTCAATGCCTCTGTGTTTTCTTCATTCCTCACCTCCCTACTCCACCTTCTTCTGTCTATCTCATTCACTGGATCCACAGTGACAGGGCAGCTAAGCGGCATCTGCTCTTATGGGGCCAAGGTCTCAAGGGAGAGGAAAACAGAGGCAACAACTTGCTAAGAAAGGGGAAGTGCTTCACTGGAAATCACTGAGCACTTGTGAAAATAGAGTTTAGCTTTGTCTTGGAAAGCAGAGGGAAGTTGAAGCAAGACAAAGCTGCAAGGTATACTTGAAGGGTGGAAGTTATTCAGGCAGAAGGATCAGCAGGGACAGACACAAAGATTTACCAGATAGGAGAGAGCTTAAAAGAATAGTGGGAAGATTAAGTCAGGTGCTCCCAGATTAGAGAAGGGAAAGGGAAGATAGAGAGAGGGAGAGGGAAGAGGTGGAGACAGGATGCATGTGGGGAAGGGCAGCTCAAGGAGAAGGCTTTATAGTTCTTATGGTTTTACACCAGTCCTGGCACAGTATGACAACAACAAAACAACAACAACAAAAATCTTCTGGATCTCACAGTCCATTTAAAAAATAAACCCAAAAGGCTGGGTAAAGCCTTTTATTTTGCTAGAGATATTTATTTATTTATTTATTTATTTATTTATTTATTTATTTATTTATTTATTTATTTGGTAGTGGGGATTGAACCCAGGGGCATTCTACCTCTGAGCTACACCCCCAGCCCTATTTTATATTTTGTATTCTTTATTTTGAGACAGGGTCTCACTAAGTTGCCAAGGGCCTCACTAAGTAAATAGCTGAGGCTGGCTTTGAATCTGCAATCCTTCTGTCTCAGCCTCCCAAGTACTGGGATTACAAGCATGTGCCACCACACCCAGCTAAACAGAGATATTTATTTATTTATTTATTTATTTATTTATTTATTTATTTATTTATTTATTTGTGGTACTGGGGATTGAACTCAGAGGCATTCTACCTCCGAGCTATACCCCCAGCCCTATTTTTTATTCTTTATTTTGAAACCGAGTCTCACTAAGTTGCGGACTGCCTCACTAGGTAGCTGAGGCTGGCAGCGAACCCAGATCCTCAGGTCTCAGCCTCCCAAATGCTGGGATTACAAGGGTGTGCCACCACTCCCGGCTTAAACAGAGATATTTATAAAAACACTATTTGCATTATAAGTTTACAAAATAAGTGGCATTTAATACCAAAAGTTATAGGATAAATAACTAGCATAATGGATGTTAGCTTAAGATGGATTATTTGAATTTATGTAAAGCTCAGTCTTATAGCCATCTTTCTCCCAAGTTTGCTCTAAAACAGTGAGAACTTAATGGCTCCTGATCTCTGCTCTTCTGGGATCTATGCTTGGAGAGCACTTCCATATGAGTGTGGAAGAGCTGGTGTTTGTATTTGGCAAGGAGTATGGAGTGAGTGGAGGTTTCTAAGGAAGCAGCTGGCGCACTCCAGTGGGGCTCCCTGAATAAGAGGGCAGTGAGACAGCTTGCTTCTGTCCTGCTCTGCTTTGTAGGTCACAAACTCTGGTGGCCTAAATTTCTACATCTATTATTAGGGAATAACCACACTTTCAGAGGGTGGTTTGAGTAATTCAAATAACTAATAGAGGTGAAGACACTTACATACATAGTGATCAAGTGCAGGGACCATTAGTACCAGAGAGTGGTCTAACCTTGAATGCTGGCAGCTGGCGAAGCTGGACCACACAGCCATGGCGGGGTGGGGGATGCATGATCAGGATGAACCTTCCTATGGATCTTACTCTGTTAGAACTGGGTAGCTTATAAACAATAGGAATTTATGTCCACAGTTTCAGAGGCATGGAAATCCAAGGTTCAGGTGCTGGCAGCTTAGGTGTCCGGTGAGGATCTGTTTCCTACTTTATAGCTGGCCATCTTTTCACTAGGCCCTCACAAGGTAGAAAGGGCAAGGCAGATCTCTGGAGCTTCTTTCATAAGGGCACAAATCCCATTCACAAAGGAGATCTAGTCATCTCCCAAAGGCCCTGCCTGCAAATACCATCACTGTGGAGGTTAGGATTTCAACATATACATTTGGAGAGGCATAAACACTCATTCTACTGCACCATGTGAGATGGCTAATTTTGGGTGTCAACTTGACTGGCCACAGGGGGCCTAGACTAACTTCTGGGTTTGTCCTTTCAGGTGTTTCCAGATGAGACTGGCATTTGAATTTGACTGCCCTCCCCTGGGTGGTGGGCACTACCCATCTGTTGAGGACTTGGACGAAAAGAGATAAGAGGAAGAACTCACTCCTTATTACTGGATTCTTTGGGCTGAACATTAATCTTCTCCTGCCCTTGCTTCTCCTCATTCTCAGACCTTCAGACACAAACTGGGGATCTACATCTCCCACTCCCCTGGTTCTACTGGTTCTCAGGCCTTGAGATACAAATTAGGAATCTACATCTCCCATCTCCCACTCTCAGCCTTTGGACTCAAACTGAGCTACACCCACTGGATTTTCTGGGCCTCTAGTATGTAGATGGCAGATCCTGGGGTTTCTCAGACTCTGTGTGAGCCAATTCCATATATATATATATATATATATATATATATATATATATATATACACACACATATATACACATATACACACACACATATATACATATATATACAATTCCATATATGTATATCCAGTAGGATATACATATATCCTATTGGTTCTATTTCTTGAAATCCCCGGCTGAAATACCATGCCTCTCAAGTACCTGTATATAGCTACCATTGCTAGAGCCATTTTTGTGTAACAAGAATCTGCAAAGGGCTTTGCTTATTATAATTTTCTATACTCATTACATATGAAGTTATGGTCTTTAGTACTAGACAATTAGTGATAGGAGAATAAATGCCTTTTTTTTTAACCATTGTAGACTCAGAACTTAGTCATCAAATGGCATATAGTAAGTGTTGAATACATATTTTTTAACTGAACTTTAAAAAGGTAATTTCTAGCTGGACATTGCAGTACAAACCTATAACCCAAGTACTTGGAAGGCTGATATAGGAGGATCACAGCTTCACAGCAATTTAGCAAGGTCCTGTTTCAAAATAAAAAGGGGCTGAGGGTGTGGCTCAGAGGTAGAATGCCTCTGGGTTCAATCCCCAGTACAAACAAACAAACAAATGAAAGCAAACCCTCACAAATAAAAGCAAAAAACAAGAAAACAAGAAAAAAAAAGTGCTTTCTCGTAGGTCCTATAATGACTTAGGGGCATAAGTAAGGTCTGAACCAAAGCTTGTCCCAAAGCTCATTCTTGTAACCACTGTGAACATATTGTTCTTTCCCTGCATTTTAGAAAGCTTTTGCATTATGGTACTACCTGGAGAAGGGGGTGGGCCACCGATCCTTTAGTTCATCTGCCTGTCCAAGCCCCAGTGCCTAGTTCTTTCTGCAATAGATCCCCAAGGTTATTTCTCCTTGTACTCTTTGCTATCCTGGCTAAAGAAGATGCTAAGTACTGATGGTTTCACAGCTGAGTTCAACTATTATCCCCCTAGGAAGGCTTTTATAACTTCCCCAAAGTGGAGATATCCATGGCCTCCTTTGTGTACAACAGCTGGAATGCCTGTTAGGAGGGAAATAAATCGGAACTGAGTCCTGACTTTGCTTAATGTCAACTGTGTATGTGAACTTGAGCAAGTGACAATCTCTCTGATCTTCAGGTTCCTCATTTGTAGGAGGATAATGGCTCCTGCCTTGCCTAACATTCAGGGATGTAATAGTCTAAAGTCAATGCATTGACATGTAAGGAAGCATTTATAAAGTGGACTGTGCTACACAAGTGTTAGCTATTAATTTTAGAGGTAAGGCAGAAGTCATAGTCAAAAGACACACGGGAATGAGCAGTTCAGATATGGACTGTAATGTGGCAGATACTGTAAGCATCTTAGAGAGCTCATCTTTGCCTGTCTAACCTATGACTCTTAGGTCATTTTTTTTTACGGTACTGGGGATTGAACTCAAGGGCATTCTACCTCCCAGCTATACCCCCAGCCCTATTTTTTATTTTTATTTTGAAACAGGGTCTCACTAAGTTGCAGAGTGTCTCACTAAGTAGCTGAGGCTGGCCGCGAACCCAGATCCTCTGGTCTCAGCCTCCCAAATGCTGGGATTACAAGCGTGCACCACCACGTCCGGCACCATTCACTCTTTTTCTGTTCCATTCGTCATGTGTTCCCCGAGTGGCCACTCAATATCAGGTAGTGGATCCGGAAAATATTGAAGTAAGCAAGATATGATCCAGTCTCTTGGAAAAATGAACAGGTAAACTGAAAACTCATAAAATACCTAGCACTATCTGCTCACATATGACCTTTGTACTAGTCACTCAAAAAGACTTGTTTTATTCATTACCAACTCTTTCCTATTATGGTGCTTACATTTGCAACACATTTCCTATTTGGTTCCTGCGTGTGGCTGCTTATTGTTTATTTTATCTGGAATTTCCATCAAATTAGTTTTACAAAGTTTTATTCTTCTCATTTCCAGGTTTTACTCCCTGTCTTCAATATTTTCCAAGAGTCTTTGTGATTTTGAGAGTTTCAGTTTTGTCTCAAAGCAATAATTAAGTTTAACACTTGTATTGTGCTTACCATGTGCCCAGAGCTTTTCCAAGCACTGAACGCACATTAACTTAATTAGCAGTCTATTTGATCTCTCCTCACTTGTCTCCTTAGCATTTTTCTACTTTCACTGAGTTCTTATGGTTCTTACAAATTTTAAACCTTTAATTAAAAGCATAAATGTGTAAAAATGCATAAAATTATATAAGTAATTAAATCTTCAGAAACACATACAACTCTTATCAACAGTTCTCTGCTCTATTCTGCATTACACAGAAGTGACACATTTATTGTTGCATGTTATAGGAATTCTGAGCTTATGTAAGAAAAGATTATAGAGAATATGCCAGAAACACATACATTTCTTATAAATGGCCAGGAGCTATTTGTGCCCTGCCAGTATCAATATTTATAAACTGATGTGGATTTCCTGTGACCCCTGGTTGAGGTGTTCATATGAAATACCCACCTCCCTACCATTAATTAGGGAATGTGCCTGAATGCTGCAGAGCTCTGGGGCAGTGGGGAGGGCAGAGAGAGGTGTGACAGGGGAGGACTGTCCAGAGGCTGATGCAGCCTAAGTAAGAAGGGGAAAGAGGAAGACTTTTAAAACATATTAGTTTGCTAAGGCTACTATAACAAAAATACCACAGGCTGGGTGACTTGAACACAGAAATTTATTTTCTCATAGAACTGGGGGCTGGCAGTCCAAGATCTCTCTCCTGGCCACCACCTTGTTGCGTCCTCACGCGGTCTTTCCTGCATGTGTCCATCTCAGTGTCTCTTTATGTGTTTCAATTTCCTCTTCTTATAAGAATACAAGTCAGAATGCATTAGGATTCTCCTATATAATCTCATGTATCCTTTGTTTGAAAGGCCCTATATCTCCAGGTATTAAGATATTCTCAGGCCCTGGGCATTAGGGCTTCCACAAAGGAATTTTAAGGGAGCATAGTTGAGCCCATCACAAGTATTCTCAGAACTTGGTTCTAATAGGACTCCTTGTGGAAGACCTTCCCAGATTTTTCTAGGCCAACATAATTGCAGGAATTTCCATGACACACTGTCTATTCTTCCTGATGCCATGTGCTGTATTGCATTATAATCATCTCCTCAGGCTGTGCCCATCTCTCTGACCTTTAGACCAGGAATGTGTCAACTGGGAGGCTGTCTTTTCATATCCCCATCCTCCAGCAGTATACAGGTGAAGTGAGTACAACAAGTGATGATAAAATAACCAATCAACGAAGTAAGGATGGGATGGGTTAGGGTTCCTCAAAGGAAACAAACTGAGTGGCTCACTTCAAGCTAAGTGAATAGAATGCTAGCCGGCCACCACGTTAAAGGAAAGAATTGACCAAGTGCAAGCCCAATCTGAGAATCTAGGCATACAGAGTGGAGGTGAGAAGCTGACATGGTTACTAGCCAGAAGCAAAAGTACTGAGGCAGCATGTTTTAGTGGACAGAGCTTGTGTGCAGAAACCAGACAATCCTGGTTCCAAGTCCAGTTTTGTTACTTACGGGTGGGATGATTCTGGGCAAGTCATTGAACTGCTCTGAATGATAATTTGCTTATTAGTAAGTAAGATATTTTGTTCTAATTGGCAGAAGTGTGTGTGAGTTAAATGAAGAAACTCACATCAAAAGCCCACTCCAGGATGTGGTTAATACTAGGTGATTGATGAATAATAGAATCTTCTACAACCAATGAGTCAATGAGTCTCAATTTTTTTTTTTTTTCAGTACTGGGGATTGAACCCAGGGGCATTCCACCTCCGAGCTACATTCCCAGCCCTATTTTCAGTCTTTATTTTGAAACAAGGTCTCACTAAGTGGCAGAGGGCCTCACTAAGTTGCTGAGGCTGGCTGTGAGCCTGAATCCTCCAGTCTCAGCCTTCCAAGTCCTGGGATTACAAGCAGGCGCAAGCATGCCCAGTTTAGTCTCAAATGTTTTGTAATGCTGCCTAGGTAGTCAGGGTTCAGTCCTCCAGATCCTGCAAGGATACCTCAAGAAACCTGAACAGGTTTAGAAATATTGGACCTGCCAGAGGGAGGCTGTCTAAATCCACTGCAGCAAAGATAAATTGTTATAGCATTATAAATGTTGGGCTTTTTTTTTCTTTAAAAAATTACATTAGAAATCCTTGGCGTTCAAATGAAATGCATTCCCATGATAATGCTCAGAGCTTAATGTTCATAACATTTCAGAATAAAAAAAATCAGTTCTATATTTACTTTGTGCTTATTAAACAGAAGATGAAAGAGGCAAATAGAAGAAAGATAACCAAGATTATTTCCAATTTCTTGAGATATCCCTTGCACCTGGATGCTTTGATCATGGCACAGCAAAATCTAGGGGTACGTGAGGCTCAAAAATAAGGGGGAAGAAGCCACTCATTTCTGTCACTCAGATGTTTCATCTTTAAGGCAACAAACAGCCAAATGTCAGGAGAACAGACTTCAGATTTCAATTGTCTTAAATTTTCACAGACTTGCAGAATCATAAGTGCAAGGAGACCTTGAGAGGTCATCTGAAACCTGTATACATTTTAAAACTCTTCATCTCGATTATTTTCAAGAATGATGGAAGAGGAAATTTTATAACCTGCCTCAAGAGCTCATTCAGGTGTTTGACAACTCTCACCTCAGGAAAATTGTCTCTTAATGCTAAGCTAAGTTATGATTTCTGCTGAGGTCATTTGCTTCACCTGCAGGGTAGATAACTTGTAGTCTACTTACATAAAAAGGAGAGGGAAACTTAGTAAGAGTTGATGTCTTTACAATCCAAAGAACTGAGTTCAAATCTCAGTGCTGACCTGTGCTAGTTATATAACCTCATGCTAATTACTTTGCTCACTTGAGTATCATTTTTTCTGATAGGGCAAGATGAAGTCCTGGGCTCAAAGCATGCTGGGTGTTCCACACAAGGAAGAAGGAGGAATGATGACCAGATAGTGGTGCTGCAGTATACTCTCCTAGTAGTTTTAGGTACTGAAATATCCACAGATTTATTGGTATGCTGTTTTAGGTTCTTTTTAATCTGAAATTAAGTTAATATCTAAAGAGCAAGCTCAATGATTTAATTATTCAAATTATGTGAAAAGACAAATTGATGCAAAGTCTACAAGTCTAGACAGGTCCAGCCCTTTGCAAATTACAATAAGCAACTATACCCTGATCTTGCAAGGCTCTTATTGAATGAATACTTATTCCTGTAGTTCAAAGAATTTCTGAGAAAGTAGACTATGAATGTTACAGTATGGAAATAAACACAGGGACTTCTGCCTCAGAGTCACTAACTATCCGTGATAAAAATACACGAGATGGAGACAAACCAAATGCTTTCTTTGGTGAGGTCAAGAAGAAACACAGCTCCTATCAATACAAAATCTATACTCTTTGCTGAGATGGGTATGGGAGGAGAGGTGGTGCAAACAAGAACTCCTCAGAATTATCAAACAAGATGACATTATTTGAAGATAAAATTCAGAGGAAAATATTTGTGGTATACTTTTAGTTATCTCATCATTCTTCTGACAGGTCAGAAAATCATCAGGGTTTTTTTTAGTAGCAAGAAAAGCATGTACAGAGATATGTTTGCAACTCAATGATGTCACTGACCCACTTTATTTTTTAGCTAGCATTTCCAAAAAGAGCAAATAATATTTTGATTTTCAGCTTCCAAAATGAATTACATTTTCCTAATTTATGGGCTATTTAGATTATAGTTAGAATATTTATCTTAATGACTTTTATCTGCCAATTTATATTACAGTTATAATTTCCCCAGTATTTGTAATATATGCTTTTATAACTCAAGTACATAAAATAATTTCATTTTTTGAGCTTTTTATTTTACAAATTCTATAAACTTTCAAAAGAAAATATTGATATTATATAAAATTGATATAACAGATTTTAGCCAGGCGCAGTAGTGTATGCCTGTAATCTCAGTACTTAGGAGGCTGAGACAGGAGGATCACAGGATTGAGACCAGCCTCAGCAAACTAGAGAGACTCTGTTTCAAAATTAAAAAATAAAAAGGATTGGGGGTATAGTTCAGAGGTAGAATGACCCTGGGTTCAATCCCCAGTACCCCCACCCCACACACTATGACAGATTTTTCATCTTGCTGCAGTACTGTAATTGCTAAATTGAGTCAACCAGATAGAGCTGAACATGACAAAGAGAAAGAGAACATACTATGTGTCAGTATCCCAAATCAGCAAGGGCAATAGTGTCTGGCTTTGGGTGGCACCTGCCCTATTTTGTGTTAGCAGAAGGAAGACTGTGAGCAGGTATCAACATCAGAGAGAAATCAGAGGTACCTGTCAGGAAGGTGGGACAGGGTAATGTCTGGCACAGCAATTACTCCACTGAGGACTTCTAGGGAACAGCTAGCAATTGGGAGGAGATTATTGTCTGAGGTATATGGAGTTTAGGAAGGCTTACTATATCTATATTGTGAAACTACTTTAAGGTTTAAATATTAGGGAGTCTCTAAGGGCCCCCACATGACACATAAGGACTTACTATAAGGTGTGGTTTAATGTAATGCTGCCTACCTATGTGTTGAACTTGGTGCAGATTATTGAACTTTATTGTGACTCAATGTACTTACCAGTAAAATGATGCCAACAACATTGAACAAATACAGTGGTTGAGAAAATTAAGTGATTAATACATGCATAAGATTTAAAATAATCCCTAGGATATGGTAAGAGTTCAGGAGGTTATATGTCCTTAAGCGAAATTATTAGTATTAAGGTTTTGAACCTAAGACCTTCCCAGTATATCCCAAAGGGAAAGAAAGGTGATGTAGGAATTTTAAGAACTATAGCATTTAACTTGCATTTCAAATACAAAAGTTGATACACACAATACAGAGCATCAATTGAAAAACGTTAATTTATAAAAATATAACAAAACATAGTACTACTTTAATATAAATTATTAGTAGGTAAGTTATGAAAATAGAGCATAATTTTAAAAACCAGAAGAGTAAACCTTCTCTGTAGTGGTGTTTGTGTAAAACTTGCAATCATGCATTGGGCATGAGTGGACTTCCAGTTAACATGGAACAAAGACTAACCACAACAGATGGAGGATTTCAATGCATTCTTTGAACCAGAAGGAAAAATGGTAGTGACTTAACAGCATGGAGGAAGTTACAACCCATGCATCTAGGATGGAATGGATGGGAGCTGGATGGCAACACTAAATTTGCCTATTTCACCCAGGGTATGGGCAGGTGGACGAGACAGACAGAGGAAGGTGGGGGTGGGGCAGAAGTAGAGTGGAGAGAAGCCTAGGGGATTGTGAGGAGAAGGGAGACTGTGAGAGCTGCATTCTTACCTACAATAAGAGGAAGCTAAGGGATAATGCCCAAAATTGACATATCAAGCAATAGAAACCTAAGTGTATTACTTAGAAAAATGGGGTTATATAGCAGAAGAAAAGGTTAAAAGTATGAAAGTCTCAGAGCAGTGGGTATATGGAAGCAGGGGACTGCCATTCTTCAATAGAAGTTGTAGTAGTATGTGTTTCAAGTGCATTGAATGGACATACTTTTTTTTTTTTTAGATTTAAAGTGAATAGTACTCTATTAAACAGTAGTTCTTATTATGCAGTATTAGATAAGAGCAAAGATATGATCAAAATGGGAAGGGTTAGTAATGAGAGTTTTCTTAAGGCAGACAACAATTACCCATAAATGTGTTTTATCATTAACCTACTGTTCCCTGAACCAAGTTCAAGACTGGATACCAAGTCTGCCAAGATCTGGGTCCCTGAGGGGTACCCTCTGCCAGCTTTGGTTGCTACATACAAAGATCAGGATCCAGAGTAGCTATGTGTGGCCTTGTTGTTCTAGATCTTGTTGATCTAGGGTTGTGAGGGGGGATATGGGAGTAGGTAACAGTTTTCCTAACTTAGAGGCTACCAAACTTGAGCATGCTCCTTGGAGGGCATGTGAAAACAGAGTGCTAGATGCCACCCCTTAGAGTCTTTGATTTAGTGGGTCTGAGTGGAGCCAGAGAATTTGCATGTCTAATAAAGTCATCAGGTGATGCTGCTGCTGTGGTTCCTGGAACCACACTTTGAGAAACATCGGCCCAATGTTTGGCAGGCAAATGTACAGTCAGGGTAAGCTATAGAGGAGGGCTGAAGGAAGAATACTGATGCTGGAAAGGTGTCTGAATGAGCTTTGTGCTGAGAGGGGAGGGAAAGAGCAAGGAATCTAGGTGCCCTATATATTTTATAAGGCTGGCATTGTAATGTCTTTTAATAATCTCCTTGGCTTAGCCCCACAATCTCTACTTTAAAGAAATGTCTCATTCTCACAATTCTAATAATATGTGCCCAGAATAGAGCCCACCGATGAAAGTCTGAAAAATAGATTCAATTATCCTTTTCCACTATTGAACCTAAACTATGTCATTAGAGGTAGGGAGAGAGGCTGAGCAAAATACACATACATTTTTCCAGGTATCTAAGAAGAAAGAGAATAGGGACAAAGAAGCTGACCTAACCTGCAAGAGACCAAGCAGTCTTTTAAAATGATTATATCATATACCATTTGTCAATATTTTTAATGGACACATTAATTTTCCTATCAAAACTTTCTATTTCATAGGGTCTACTGGGGTCATAATTGCGAACATAAAAATGTTGGGTCATGGTTGGGACATCCTGAACCTTGTGGTTAATTTAGGCAATTAGTGTGCAAAGGCGGGGCAGTGGGAAGTACAAATCCCTGCAGTCAAGACCTGGCTCTTGAAGGAGCAAAGCTAGTATTGGACAGATTTGGTCAGCTAGGTGTGACCCTAACCAGTTAACATCTCAGAGCCACAGTGATCTCACTCTGAAATGAAGATAATAACCGTACAGACTTCATAGTGTTATTGTCAGATTTATCGTACCTGGTATGTGGCATTGTACTGAAAGGATGTGAGCTAGAATAGTAGTTAAAAACTAGCTCTTTGAAGTACGATTAGGGTTCACATTTAGGCTGTCACTTGGTCATGGCTCCCTCAAGCAAGTTAGTGAACCATTCTAAAGCAAAAGTAATTGTGTTGAAACGGGGATGATAATACATAATCTTTTAGGATTAGTTTAAGGATCATATGGAAACTAGTATGACAGAATGGATATCCTTTGGCAATATTAAGGACCTAACAACTGACATGATCAGTATATATATATGAAACCTAACCCTTATGAGTTGTATTTTTTTTCTCATCTGTAAAAATAGAATAAATATCTATCCTAATCCCTCTTGCAGGTTTTGTTTGAGGCTAAAAAAAGAGACAATGAACATTAAAGAAACTTCTCTTCATTAATTCAATAATTGTTTATTGCTCATCTTTTATGTGCCAACAAAATACTCATAAACAAGGAGAGATAAAATCCCTGTCTTTTTTTTTTTTTTTTTTTTTTTTGCAGTACTGGGGATGGAACTCAGGGGCATTCTACCTCCGAGCTATACCCACAGGCCTATTTTTTTATTCTTTATTTTGAAACAGGGTCTCACTAAGTTGTGGAGTACCTCACTAAGTAGCTGAGGCTGGCTGCGAACCCAGATCCTCCAGTCTCAGCCTCCCAAATGCTGGGATTATAAGTGTGCGCCACCACACCCAGCTTCTTGTCTTTCTTATTGTTGCTTTTCCTACTGTATTAGAGGAAAAAGATATATAAACAAACATATAATAGTAGGTGCTGGAAATGTTTTGAAGAAAAGCAAGATATAGAAGACAGGGCTGGGGTGGGGAGGGAATGCTATTGTAAATAAGACGGTCAAGGAAGAAACAGCCAATAAGGCACATTTGAATAGAGACCACAAAGAGAGAGCCACACAGGTGTCTGGAGGACAGTTCAAGTAGAGGGACAGTCAGTCCTGCATCCCCAGAATAGGAGGGTGTTGAGTGTGTTCAAGAAGCTATGTGGCAGAAGCTTGTGTCCCAGTTTGGCAGAAGCTGCTGAGGGGAGTGAGGAGAGGGTGCCATAGGTCATATGGGGAATTTATATTCTATGTGTCATGAACTGAACTGTGTACCCCAAATTCATGTCAAATCCCTAGTCCCCAATGTGATGTAGAGAAAGGGCCTTAGAGAGGTCACAAGGTTTAGTGAGGTCATAGGGTAGCATTCCATTTCCATAGGACTGTGCTTTTTATAAGGAAAGGAACAGACACCAGAGCATCTTTTCTCTTTCAGAGTGCACACACAAGAAATGCCACATGAAAATGGGGGTGGTAGTGCATGACTGTAATCCCAGTACTTGGGAGGCTGAGACAGAAGGATTGCAGGTCCAAGGCGGACAGCCTCACAAAATAGTGAGACCTTCAGCAACTTAGGAAGACCTTATTTCAAAATTAAAGAAAAAAAAAAACTATTGGGGATGTAGCTCAGGAGTAGAATGCCCCTGGGTTCAACCCCCAGTACCGAAAAGAAAAAGAAAAAAGAAATCCCCCATGAAGAAGAGAAGTGATAGCAGGCAGCTGTCTACAAGTCAGGAAGAGAGATCTCACTGGAAGCCAAATCTGCTGATTCCTTGACCCTGGATGTCCTGCTTACAGAACTGCAAGATAATGAATGTCTGTTGGTTAAGCCTTCAGCTAGTGGCATTTTCTTGTGGCAGCCTGAACAGACCAGTACGCCGTATAAGGACTTCGAAGTGGACCCCAGCAAAAGGCTTTGAGCAAGGTCAGGAAGGATATTTGAAAGGATAACTTACTTTTGTGTGTAAAATATGGGCCAAGGTTGAAAGCTCAGAAATCAGTCAGGAGGTTATTACTATAATTCAGACGAGTAATGACAGACCAAGGTGAACGTGGTAGAAGTGGGTTGAGAAGTGGCAGGAATCTGAATGTAGTTTGGAGGCAGAGCCAACACAAAGTGTGTGGGGACGGAATATGAGGTATGAAAACGAAAAAAAAAAAAAAAAAAAAAGAAAAGGGAGGGTCAGAGGTGAATCCACCATTTTGGGAACACAGGAATTGCACTTCACTAAGAAGGGAAGGTTAAAGAGGGAGTAACTGGGGTGGATGACTTCAAGTGTGGTTCTAGATTATTGTATTTTACTTTATTTTATTATTTTGTGTTATTTTATTGTGGTACTGATGATTGGACCCAGGGGCATTTTACCCCTGAGCTATACTCCCAGCTCTATTTTATTTTGAAATGGGGTCTAAGTTGTAGAGGGCCTATTTAATTTGCTAAGTCTGGCTTTGAACCATGACCTTCCTGTCTCAGCCTCCCAACTATTGGGATTACAAGAATGTGCTACCACTCCTGACTTGGTTCTAAATTTTTAAAGTTTGGGTTGCCAGCATTCAGTGGAGATGTTTGAGGTCATAGGTAGAGTCCTGAGTTTAAAAGAGTGGTAGGTTGGGAAATAAGCATGTAGAAATCATTGCATGTGCATAGTATTTTTTGAGCCAGAATGATCAAATTTCTGAATAATAAAATGCTGTGTATTTGTAAGGATATGCATACATCAGTTGGAGTCTTTGGTATACTTCATATTCCATTTCTTTATAGCCTTTCCACTTACAGTCTTTTTTTTTCTCTTTGTGCTCTACTTCACTAATAATATATTTTGCCATTTTAAAATGGGATATGAGGAGACACCATCTGTCAATACTTGCATATATTTTAATCTTTCCATAACATATTACAGGGATACCCCAGTGCCAAATCTATTGATAGGTTTGCTTATCATCATATTCCACACTTAACTATGTGTTAGGTACTGTGATAACAACTGGGAAAACAATGAAAAAATGCTTTCCCCCAACTTTAGATAGTCATGTATTTTTTAGTGGAGTGTTGTAAGTATAATGATAGAGATATGCACAGGGAATCATGGAATTCCAGAGGAAAAGTGCCTAATTCATCCTGTTGGAGCCAGCAAAGGCTTCCCAGAGGAGATGTTATCTGTTCTGAAGGGCAGGCTTATGCAGGGTTTGTGCAGAAGTAGCTGCAGTCACTGGTGTGCCCCAGCAGCAGCACAAAGCAAAAGGACAGCTAGACATGTATATCAGGAAAACTGGACACACAGGTCAGTGGGGGTACTGTGGAAAACAGGGGACTTAGATCAGGGCCAGATTTATGTAGGTCTTCAAATTCTTTAATAAGGGGGAGGGCCAGGATTAACTTCTATCTCTGTAGGGTAACAGGGAATATAGAATGATTTTAGGAAGAGAAATGTTTACAAATTAGTGACAGGTGTCAGAGTCATCTAAGGCAATAACCCCTGATATTTGGAAATATTTGTGTATAAAAGTATCTTCACACATAACTGAAAAAAAGCACAATTTTTCAAGGAAACAGGTTTTCAACAATAGGGAACTGAGGGCATGAATGATGGTGGATCAACCCAATAGCAGCTCACTCACTTAGTGGAATATTATTCAGTCATTTAAAATGCTTTGTACTGAGATATTCAGCACCACAGGAAAATCCTTATGGTATGGCTGAAACAAACCAGGCTTTATATTCATATGTATAATCTGAAACACTATGAAACTGTATAATCTAAAGGCTGAAAGCCATATGCCTAAATATGCCTAAAGGAAGGATATATATATATATACATATATATATATATGTATATATATATACACACACACACACATATATATATACCTGTATATATAATGTATATATATGTGTGTATGTATATATAGTCTTTCCTTTAATTTCTGAGTACCATATAATATGTTTAGATTAATTTTAAAATTGAAATTCATGAATACATAAGTAATCAAAAAGGTGCTTGCAAAAGCATGGAGTTTTGTTACTTTCCATTAACAACAACAATAAATCATGTGTGAGCACTTTATTAGAGCTAAATGAGGAGATAAAAATGAGTGTTTATCTCCTTTTAGAAAGTGCACATTGCTGGCAGTGCTTGGTGAGGAGCATAAGGTGCCATGTCTGGGACCCACAGAAAGGAGTATCCTCTGATAAGCCACTGCTCCTCCCCACACCTGCCACTCACACTCTTTCTCCTAGTGCCCTTGCCTTGGATCTGGCCCAAATGCTCCCATCATCCCTCACAGCTGTGCTTAGTTTTAGCATCATCTCTATAATCTGCATGAATTCAGGGAGGGACACAATGCTCAGGATTGTCTCCTTAGAGCTCGTCTACAAGGCTCAGAGAGTCTGTCCAGTGTGTGCAGCGAAGGAAGGGGCTAGGGATAGGAAGCACTAAACAAGTGTAAGAGGCAGGAAAAGCCATTCCAAGTAGAAGAAACATTGTGAGAAGAGTCCACTGTATTCAGGAAGCAGACAGATCATCCAGAGTGGCGAGAAAATAAATACAGGACCGTGTGTGTACACATGTGCATTTTGAACTGTGGAGATAGGAAAGAGGAGAGTCTACAGATAAGACCTGGAAAGTGAGTAAAAGAACTTTAAAGTCCACCTGAAAGAACTTTTCCAACTCCAATATGCAAAGGGAAGCCATTGGGATATTTTAAGCAGAAGAGTGGACTTACATCTTTTAATTTAGCAGGGCAGTGTGACAGAGAGTTTGGAAGCTGTGAGATTAGAGACAACATACTTCTGAGGCTCTCTGGACAGACAATATGTTTGAACTAGAGCAATGTCATCATTTCATTCAACAAATACCTACAGAGCAAGTGCTCTGAGCTGAGTACTAGGCAAATCTGGGAATGTATTGTGAATGGGGCTACAGACACCATCCCTGCTCTCAGGGAGTTTGCATTATAATGTGCTGCAGAGGGCAGGAAACATGTGAGTCTATGCCAACAGGATCAACAGGTACATTAGACACTATCTTGAGTGTTGAAAGGAGAAAATACAGAGTCCTGTGGAAAAAATGCTGCATGAGCCATCTTGCCACAGCTTGCAACATTCATTTTCCTAATTGCAGCTAAAAGAAAGTCACCATAAATATATTGGGAAAAGTAGGCTTTAGGGGTATGGACTACCACCTTGATAGGTGCATTTTGAAATGCCTGATTTGAGTGGTTCCATCATAGACCACTGTGAACAGTCTGCAAATGCAGGAGAATGGAGGAAGTCAAGGCTTTGGGCAGATGAATGGAGAAACAAGTCCTGTGAGCTTTCGGCCCTGCGCCACTTGCTGTGTGATGCAATGCCAGTCACTACCCCATGTGGCGACTCAAATCTCCTTCCAACAAAACTGAAGTTGAAGTGCATCAGCTCTGAGATTCTTTAGAGCTCTAAAATGACCCAGTGCCCATCATTTTTCTCCAACGTTCTAATTGAAGGGGCTGGGATGGAATTCACTCTTCTCACAATTGTATATCTAAGCCTACTCTACTAACCTGTGTTTCCTAACCATTGGCATGTTACCAAATATTTCCACATAGAGAGTACCATTTACTCTTCATGACTACCTTTTGTCCCAAGAATACAGATGAAGGAATTGAGGTGAAATGAATGAGAGAGGGTGTGACCCAGGAAACCAGCCCACACAGTCAACACCTTGCAAAGGGAGCCTCAGGTTGGGTTTCTAGCTCCAAAGTGGGCTCTCCATCCACTTCAGAAACTCTGTGCTCCCCGATCTCTTATTCCCCTGTTCTAATCAATCCAGGTTTAGGATGTAACAACTCAAATAGAGGATTAGGTAAGTTAAATGAGTTCAGCACTAAGGATTCACTAAAAGAGAAGAATGACTACATTTTATTGAACCCAATTTGTGAGCCATCTGGGAGCATTACCTTCAATGGGACACCCAACACTGGCGTCCCCAGCTAAAAGACACTGATAAATAGAGACACTAGCATTAGAGCAACATTAGGGCCATGTGTTAAACACAGGGAGGTGAAGAATCTCGGAACATGCAAGCTCTGGATGGTCTTTTTATTTCTTTCGAAAGCACTTATAGGAAGAGACATGCTTGGCTGTCAGACAATGTTCCTTTGGAAGAATCATTGTGCTGCCAACTGAATAGCTTAATCCTGGTGATTTGACTCAAAATCACCTTTGGCATTAGTTTGTTGACAAATTTTTCCTCTCTCTCTCCTTTTTTTTTTTTTTTTTGTACTGGGGATGGAACCCAAGAGCACTCTACCTCTAAGCTATATCCCCGCCCTTTTTATTTTATGTTTTTTATTTTGAAACAAGATCTTGCTAAGTTGCTGAGGGTCTCAGTAAATTGCTGAAGCTGACCTCAAACCTGTGATCTCCTGTCTCAGCTTCCCAAAAATTGGGATTATAGGCATGCACCACCTTTCCTGGTTGTGAGTTGACAAAATTTTTAACTTTTCATCCATAAAATATAATAGTAATTTCTTCTAAGGTTGCTGTAAGGACAAATGAGAAGACTGAGGCTGGGAGTGGAGGTGAGGGGTAGGCAGAGGAAGTGAACTCTGCAGAAGAGCTGGACAGCAGAGCTTTCTGCTTTACCCAAGTTTCTGTCTTGCTCTCTTCCCTACTCTGTTCTTATACTTGATTTCTACTAGGTTCCTGGCTTCTCCATGGAAGGATTCCAAAGTTCCCTAGTGATACTTTCTCCTAGTGCCCTCTTTTTGTAGTTCAGTCTGCCCAGCATAATCTCTGCATAATATCTGTGTCTGACTTAGTTGCCTACAATCTGTTCAGAACAGATCCTCCACAACTGTGGCTTCTTGTATTCAAATTTTCCCCTTTACAGTGTGTGTGTGTGTGTGTGTGTGTGTGTGTGTGTGTGTGTGTGTGTGTGTGTATGTGTGTGTGTGTTAGTTACTGGGGATTGAACTCAGGGGCATTCTACCTGCCATCTACACCCCCATCCCTATTTTATTTTTATTTTGAAAGAGGATCTTGCCAGGTTGATGACAGTCTCACTTCTTGCTGAGGCTGTCCTCCAGCCTGCAATCGTCCTGTCTCAGCTTCCCAAGTACTGGGATTACGAATGTGTGCCACCACATCCAGCTTATGCTCTCATTATCTATCCTCCTCTTCTCCTTCCTTCTAAGCATCTTTAGAGGGCATCAACTCAATGATGGGCTCTATGGCTTAAGGGTTTAGTAGCCAGAATACAGATTTCATACAGACAGGTCTAAGTTCAAGTCCTAGTTCAGCAATTCACCAGCTGTGTGACTTTGAGGAAATTCCTTTGCCTTTCTTATCCTCTACTTCTTTACTTATAATTGTGAATAACAAGAACTTCCTTATATGTTTTGGGTAGGATTTATCATCATTAGCATATAGGTGATTTTTTAAAAATTTTCAGAGCTAGGTGCTACAAAAAACAAATGCAGAATAACTAAAAATCCCCAAAGCCATAGTCTTAACATCATAGGAGAACATAAAGAGTGACAGAAAAATGCAAAGAGTTGTTTTGTGGTATCCATGGGGGATTGCTTTTAGAATCTCCTGAGGATATTGAAATTGGTGGATGTTCAATTTCCTGACGGAAAATAATATAGCATTTGTACATAACCTATACAACCCCCACATATACTTTAAATCATCTCTACAGTACTTAAAATACTAATATAATATAAATGTTATGTAAATAGTTATACTGCATTACTTAGGAAATAATGGCAGAGAAAATCTGAGCATGTTTGGTGGAGATGCAGATTTTTTCCAAATATTTTTAATCTGTGGTTGGTTGCATATGCAGATTCCATGGATATGGAAGGCCACCTGTACCATGTACTGTATTTAATAGAGAATCTTCCTGTTCTCCAAGGTATGCAGACATTTCTATAGGGAACCCACTAGAATCCTTTACCCACTGGACACTGACCCCCTCAACCCTTAGGTGCTGTTAGTTAGATATAAAATATCCCCTAAAGAGCTCATTTATTAATATTTGGGCTGATAATTGAGTCAGGAGGCTTGCAATCCCAGCAGTGGATACATCCATTGCAATGGATTTATCTGGGTGGTGACTCAGACTGGTAGGGTGTGGCTGGGGGGGTCCCTGGGGAGTGCAGCCTTGGAGATGACATGTTTCCTCCTCCCCCAGCTCTCTCTCTTGCTCCTGGCCTCCATGATGTGAGGAGCACAGCCCGTGTTCTCTCCTTCTGTCTGCCCCCTACTGCCATACCCTGAGATTCAAGGTACCTGGCCTCATATGGACTGAGCCCCAAACTGTAAGAAAAAAAAATTCTTCTAAGTTACGTGGTCAAGTCTTTAGATTATGGCTGTGAGAATGCTGACCTGAACAGGTGCTGACTTTGATGTTGCTTGTCCTAAGCAGCGAGGGCCTAGGCTGGCCGCATGCCTTGACCCTCCTCATTATGCTTTCTCTCTTTGAAATGAGAGGATCCTTTGCCACCAGTCCCCCTCCATTCAGTTCTCTGCTCAGCCTTTTTCCTCTGGGCTTATTATACATCCACTCCCTCCCTCAAGGCCGGATCCTGTCTTATCAACCCTAGGCATCTTTTGAATCAAATTCATTTTCTCCCCAACACTAAAACTAAAAATTCTCATGTTACATCTCCATCTGTTGCCTGGAGATAACATCCGGCTCCTCACACACGGGCAGACCTCCTCCAGCTGTGCCAATTTAATCCTGTTCTGCTGCTTCTTTCATTTTGAATAGGATACCTCTGGCAGGTGAGGTGTTATGAACCATCAGTGTGTTAAATCTTTAGTAGACAGTAATTCTCTTGGGCATTTTTTCCTGCCTCATTTGTCCTGGACACTTGTCATCATGCCTGCTGATATCTCCAGGATTTCCCCTTGAGTTCCTTTAGTAATTCATCAGTGCATACGCCCATCCACCAATGGTTTCTTGAGGCCCTATCATGTACCAGACATTGGTCTAAGGTGCTTAATTGATGTTTGTGAGATATGCAAGATGTGTAGAAGGGCCACACCAGTGATTTCCTCATCTCTAGCCATTGTTCAATGGTAAATGTGTACAGGGAAACAGGATGAAGCTTGGTTATAAATGTGATTTCTGTGATTTCAGCCATGATCTTTACCTTCCACACACATCTTTGTCTAGGAGCCACCTACAAATACAACTGCCAATGACATTTTCCTAACCAGGTTTGTGAGTTCACAGATGGTTGTCTATGTCAGAATTTTCTTTTTCCTTTTTTTTTTTTTTTGGACTTGAGATTGAACCCAGGGGCATTCTACCTCTGAGATACTCTCAGCCTTTTTTTTTTTTTTTGAACAGGGTCTCATTAGGTTGCTGAGAGTCTCTCTACATTGTTGAGGCTGTCCTAGAACTTGAGATCCTCCTGTCTCAGCCTCACAAGTCCTGGGATTACAGGCATTCCTGGTTCTATTTCACACTTTAAGATATTCTCAGAGTCACCTCTTCTACTCACAAGGAGACTGTGCCTACCTAAGAGGACAGAAGCTCTTTTGAATAGGCATGTCTATTATTCATTCAGAATGGTTTCATTTATATATACCAAATTTTGTCAATTGGTTGTTCCACTTTTTAATGTCTTCACTATAACTTTCATTATATCTTTTTATCTGTAGTAGGCTTTAGAAGAGGTTGATCTGTTTTATCTACTCTTTGCTTTTGCTATTTTTTTGTTGTTGTTTTTAACTGGCTCAAGTAAGAAACATTTTAATCATTCTTTCGTAGTTCAATAGTTAACCTTTTTTTTTGGTCAGCTTTATAATATATTTATTTATAAGTAATTTTTATATATATATACCCATCTTAAAAGGAACTACTATACATTTAATGCCCTCAACTTTTTAATTTAAGCAAAAAGTTACTGTGATAAGCCCTGAATAGTACAAGAATTTAGGTTATCACTATTGCAAGATATTTCCTTTTGTTAAGAGTATCCTTCATACTACCTGACTTCAAATTATACTATAAAACAATAGCAACTAAATCAGCATGCTATTGACATAAAAATAGATAAGTAGACCAATATAATAGAGTAGAAAACAAGGAAATAAACCCATACACAGCCAACTGACTTTCTATAACTGCACCCAGAATAGACATTTAGGAAAGGATGGCCTCATAAATAAATAGATCTTGTAAAACCAGATATCCACATGCAGGAAAATGAAACTAGACACCTGTCTCTTACTGTATATGAACATCAGCTCAAAATGAATTAAATTTAAATATAAGATCACAAACTATAAAACAACTAGAGAAAACAGTGGGAAAATACCACATTAGTCTGGGCAATAATTTTTTAGATAAGACACCAAAACACAGGTAGCAAAAGCAAAAGGAGGCTGATTAGATTGCATCAAGGTAAAGAGCTTCTGTACAACAAATGAATAATAAACAGAGAGACCACTTACAGAATGAGAGAAAATGCTTACAAAATATGTATTTGAGAAAGGATTAATATCTAGAATATATAAAGAAATCAAACAACTCAACAGTAAAAGATTAAAAAAATCCCATTAAACAGGGCAAATGATTTGAATCAAAACATTTCTTAAAAGAAAACATACAAATAGCCAACAGATATGTGAAAAATGTTCCACATTACTAGTTATTAGAAAAATGCAAATTAAAATCATAATGAGCTGTGACCTAACCTCAATGAAAATGACTATTTTCAAAAAGACAAAAAAAAAGAAAGAAAGAAAACTAATGCTAATACACATTTGGAGAAACTTTATACACTGTTGGTGGGAATGTAAATTGGTATAGCCATTATGCAAAACAGTATGGTGGCTCCTCAAAAAATTAAAAATATGTCTATCATATGACTCAGCATTCCCAGTACTAGGTATTTATCCAAAGGAAATGAAATCAGTATGTTGAAGAATTATCTGCACTTCTCTGTTTATTGTGACACTGTTCACAGGACCCGAGCTAGGCAATTAAGGTAAGTATACATTAGTGGATGAATGAATAAGAAAAATATGGCATATTTTCATAGTAGAATATTATTTAACCACAAAAGAATAAAAGAATAAAACTGTCATGTGCAACAACAAGAAAGAACTTGGAGCTGTTATGTGAAATAAGATAGGCAGGCAAGAACCTCATAATCACATTTGTAAAATCTAAAAATGCTGATCTCAGAGTAGTGGTTACCAGAAACGAGAGAGAACAGAGAGGAATGGATGATGGGGAGAGACTGGTACAAAATACAGTTAAGAGGAATAAAGTCTGATATTCCAGAGCATAGTAGGATGACTATAGTTCACAATAGTGTAGTATAAACTTCAAATTACTATAAACAAGGATTCTGAATATCTTCATCACAAAGACATGATGAACATTTGAGTTGATGGATATGCTAAGTACCATGATTCAGTCATACTACAGTGTACACATGTATTGAAATAGCACACTGTACCCATATATATATATATATACAGCTATTATGTGTCAGTTGAAAATAAACTTAAAAAAACAATGTCTTGATTTTCCACTCCATTATAAATTATAAAGCTCAACATTAGATCATAATTAGCATTTCTTTAACTTTGGGATGGGACTGGGGAGATGTGTTCAAGTCAGAAGGGTCTCAAATACCTATTGCTGATCAGGCTTCCCTGAGCTCGTGGAGGTTCTGAAAATAGGCAGGTCAGCTATTAGAATGCCAATTTTACAGCTAAGGACACTGAGGCCCTCAGAGGTTAAGTAATTAGAAGCTGTCAGCACTTTGCATTGGCAGCATGTAAGCATCAGTATCGGTGCTCAGTTACTTCTAAGACTCCCTCCCCTCGCACTATAAAACTGTGTAGCTTGCAAACATCCAGAATCGAGGTATTATCTTCAAAAGGCACAGGAAGGTTGAAGAAGAGGTCTTCGGAAATAGAATGGCTAGAAAGGTCCCTCTGGCATAGTTGTAATTGTCAGTTGTGTGTATGTGTGTGGGGGGGTTAATCTTATTAAGAACCTGATTCTGAAGTTCCAAAAGTCTAGAAATGGAAAAAAAAAAGAATATGAGTGGGGGAGGTCTATGGCACAGAAAGGTTGTAAGAAGATTTAGGGTAAAGAGGGGCTGAAGTACTCAAGAGAATACAGGGTGAATCCCGGGGTGAAAAACACCATCATGGAAACACACCCAGTGCTATATGCCTGTATGTCTACACCCTCTCAACTGCACTATGATGGATAATTGCAGTGCATCAAGGAAATATTGAGAAAAAAAATTGTATTGCACATTTAATTGATTTTTCACCGTATCACAACCAAGCAATAAGCTGCCATTATGGTTTGGATATAAAGCCTAGAGGCTCATGGGTTAAAGGCTTAGTCCCCAGTACAACAATTTTCAGAGGTGGGACTACTGGGAAGTGATTTAATCACAGGGGTTCTGACCCCAACAGGGGATTAATCTCTTGATAGCTGACTGGACTACTGGGAGGTGATAGAAACCATAGGTGGTGGGGCATGATTTGAGCAAGTAAGTCAATGGGGGCATGCCCTGGATGGGTATTCCTTGTCCCTGGTCCCTTCCTCTCTCTCTTTTTCTGCTTCCCAGCTGCCATGAGCTCAGAAGCTTTCCTTTACCAGGCCTTGCCACTATGATGTTTGGTCTTACCTCAAGTCCAAAGCAATAGAGTAAGATGACCATGGACTAAAAAAGTCCAAAACTGCGAGTCAAATAAATCTTTCCTCCTAAAAGTTGTTTATCTCAGGTATTTTTAACAACAACAAAGTATTGATTAACACAGCTGCCTTATGAAGTAGATAATTCTCTATTATGAAAAGCTTATGAGTATCTGTATCAATCAGGGATCAATCAGATTACATGTGTGTTTATATATATATATATATATATATATATATATATATATATATATACTCACACACCTATAGACATATGCACAAATAATCTAGTGATTGGTTTTGCCCTTCTAATAAATAAATGGGTAAATATTATATATGAACATATTTAACAAACATATATCTGTATATTATTTGCTGGAGGGATTTGGCTTTATGCAATTGTGGATGCTGGCTAAGCAGTGTGTATCTGTTGTCTCCCATCTGGTACTGAAGCTTGAAGTCTTCTGAGCAGGTCATTTGGAAGGGAGGGTAGATATACACGGCAAGATCAGAAGCCACCCAGGACCTTCAAATGTGAGCTGATATCCCATGAAAATTGACTGGAACCATGGTTTTCACTACTTCCCAGATTGCTGATGTGGGTGACTTGTAGGGTCTCTTGTCAATACACTAAGCAAAGTAGTTTGGATCTTGAATATCCCCCAAAGGTCCATGTGTTAAAAGTTTGGTGTGGTGATACTAGGAAGTGCTGGGTCCTGTAAAAGGTGGGGCTAGTGTGAGGACTTTGGATATTTGGAAACATGTCCTTGAGCAGATTATGGGACCCTGGTCTCTTCCTGCTCTCTTTTGCTTCCTGGTCATGAGGTGAGTGGTTTTGTTTTGCTATGCATTCCCACCATGGTGTACTGCCTCACCACAGGCCCAATCCTCAGGGCCAATTGATCAAATACCAAAACAGAGTGAACCTTCTCTTTTAGTATGTTATTATCTCAGGTATTTTGTTATAGTGACAGTGACAGGAAGCTCTCTCTCTCTCTCTCTCTCTCTCTCTCTCTCTCACACACACACACACACACACACACACACACACACACACACACACCTGCACAAGGAAGTGGGCAAACTGAGAAAGATCCAGGCAAAGGGACAGCAGTTTCGGGTTCAATTATTGCTTTAGGACAACAGTGTGTATACAGATCAGCAACAGCAGGTGAGTTGCAAAAGGACTGCCAATTACCTTCTATTCTCCAAACCTCCCAAGGATCTCTCCATGGTCCATCTAACTCTGAATACATAAGAAACTGGGTCCTATATAATGCAATTCAATCTAGTCAAGGTGGCAAAGCTCCCACATTTTCTGGGAAGGAATATTGTAGCTAGGAGAGGATTGACTTAGAGGCTCTCCAGAGGCCCATTGGAAGCTCAGAAAACCATAGGCCTTCTGATTGCTTAGCATCCAGGCCACTCCAGCCAGAGGGACTCTCCATGCACCCATAGATTCACCAGTTGTCAGTGCCTTGGTCCCTAGGGATTTCCTGAGGCTAGCTATAAGGTAGGAAAATCTCTCCCCAGCTATTCCCTTCCTTGTTGCCAAAGATCAGAATATCTGCCTTTTGCATTTTAAGTAGCCATATGCATGTATTATTATAAGTGATAACCATAGCTAAAATTATAACATGAGAATACAGAGTATGCCAGCTTTTCACATGTATTATTCTGAATGATTCTTACAACAATCCTGTATGAAAAGTATGATTATCACCTGAATTTTACTGATATGAAAATTAAAGCTTAAAGAGATTGATTTGATCAATGTTGGCTGTTATGGCTTGGGGCAGAAAATTGAATCCAAGACATTCAGTTTTGGAAAGAGACCTATCATCTCCACATACACACAAAAATAACAGATGAAACTATGGGAATTACCATATAGTTAAGAACTCTCTTTAATTTTTTACAGTTGAGTTTCCTGGTATCTAGGATTTCCTTTTTTTTAAGTTCAAGAATATGTGATTCTATGAGAAGAAGAAAAGTAGAATGTTAAATAGAAGGAATATAAAAAAGTAAAAACAAAGAGGAACATAGGAAATATCAAATATATGAATTGCTGGGCGTGGTGGCGCACACTTGTAATCCCAGCATTCGGGAGGCTGAGATCAGAGGATCCAGGTTCACGGCCAGTCCCAGCTACCTAGTGAGGCACTCTGCAACTTAGTGAGACTCGGTTTCAAAATAAAGAATAAAAAAAATAGGGCTGGGGGTATAGCTCGGAAGTAGAATGCCCCTGAGTTCAACCCCCAGTACCGCAAAGAAAAAAAAAAAAAAAAAAAAAAGATATGAATTGAGGAAGGATATAAAGTAAAGGAAGAGTACCAGGAAAAAAAAAATTCTGTCTTATTCTTCCTATTATCCAAATGAGAAGGTACAATGTTTCCCCTCTGAGGCTTGAAATGAATAGAAAAATGGAGAAATCTAATCAATACAATAAATGAATAGCCAACAGCTCAGTTATGCCAACTGAATACTTTCAAGCAATTTTAAAAGGTATGTAGTCAAAAATCTCAAAGGAACACCAAGGAATGGAACAGTAGCATTGGCAATTATTTAGAATAGAATGTGTTCTGACCATTCTAAAGACAGATCAGAACTAGACCAATACAAAGTTGGCTAATGAGTACAAATAGGCATTCCCCCATGTCCACTTCTAGGAGACAACAGCACAGAAGACTTTGAAAATCACCAGGTGAATGCTGGTGCACAAACTCTGGTTGCTGAAGAAATGCAACAGGCCGAGTGTGTGTGTGTCTCATCTGCAAAATATCTGTCTTGAGCCCTTTTCACTTAGCACAGGGCTACTCATCCTTCAAGGTTCAGCTTAAATAGCAACACCCTTCTTAGCACACTGCCAAGCATTGGTGGTCTGGGTTTATTCATGACTGCTCTGTAAATCATTAGTTATTTAGCTATGTTTCTGTTGCTATAAGTACCTGGGGAACACTCTACAGTTTAGTCACTGCAGAGCTCCCTTTTCTATATACTTGCTACCCTGCTACTTAGGCCTGAAATCCCTTCCTTTCAAAGGCTTCTTAAAGCTCCCTTTTCCTCCCATCCCTGTAGGTTCTGCTCTAGTTTATGAAATAATCATCTCTTTCCAGGCTTAAACAACCTTTCACCATCTCTCTACCACCTTCCATGGTTCACTATCCCATCAGTGGCATACCTTCACAAGCATGATCTGTCTCCACTTTAAAGTCCTAGGGTTGCTTCCAACTGGAGAAGTGATACTCTTTAGGGCTGCTCGGAGGAAAACATCCAGGGTTCTAACCTCCTCCAAGGCTATGCTTCATGTACAAAACACTGACTATTCTCTCCCTAAAGAAATATTGATTCACCATTTCTAACTGAACACATCAGGAAAATACTGGCAAGCCTCTTAACTTTGACCCAGGCAGGGAGAGACCACAGAGTTGCTCCAGTGTTTAAAAACCCAGACTTCCAAGCAGAATATACCAAAGGAGAAGAGGATTCCACACACCTGCATGATAGGTCCATCTCTCAAATATTTTCTTGGCACAATAATCTCCCCAATCACAGAAGATATCATTTTTTTCACTTTATAAGTGACCTAATGGAGGCTGGGAGGACTAGGCTGATGTGTCTAAGTCCACACAGCTGCTTAGGGACAGAATTCAAAATAAAACCTTGAATTTTGAGTCTAGGAAAGGCACATATCTGTGAAAGCTCCATTACTCTGGGAGCTTACTGATTTTTAAGCTTCGAAATCATCACATATCTATATATTTCCTACCTCTGTCTATAGGTAGAATGCATTAGAGAGATTTATTCGACAGGCAATCTAGAAAAGATGACGGTGTTTGGAAACTACTGCTCCCCAGCCCTCCTTAGGTAGAAAGCCTTAATTTGTCTTCCCAAATTCACTCCACCTCAGAGAATTGCTTTGTGGATGGAAAAGCAATAATAAAAGATCAAACTCAGTCCAGCTTCAAATGATCAGCCTCTTCTCTCCATCGTGGTAAATTACAGGCTTCCCCTAGGTCCCGCAGTTACTTACATGGCTGGTATGCACATGTGAATAACCTGGCCAGCCTACTGGGGCCAATGCTTCTCCCACTCCAACCCACATTTCTCATTTAACTCCACTCATTAGAGGAGGCTGGGGCACAAGTCAGCTGAACATGTCAATAAGTCACCAAGGAAATGCAAAAATTGACAGCTGAACAATCCCAGCCCCCTCCCTTCCCCACTAAGAAACCCTCAAAAAAAAAAAAAGGTTCTCAGCCTCCTTGCCAGGTCACTTAAATGAGTAGTGACATTTGAGTCCCTTGGAGTAATTAATTTCCTCTGTCTCCAATAGCGCCTCATATTTTTAATGACTTTTTCCAGGTTTCAGATCCTCCAGCCTCCCAGCTCCCTCTCTAGTCCCTTGTTCCCCAAGGTCCCATAACAAATCGCTTGCACTCATATTTGCCTTGCAAACTCACATAAACTGGAAATGATAAATACATTATCTGGGCTTTTTAACGGACCATTGTTTAATTTTCTATGCTTGTCTGGCTGGGGAAGAGATGAATATTACCTTGTGGAGAATAAGACTTCTATTCCATTTAAGGGGGGTTAGGGGTAATCTATGGCAGAAAAACAACACTCTGTTCATCCTAATAGGCAGCGCTGCTAATTAAAAGTGTTGGAAGGGACATCCATCCACCAGTCTGTGATTCATTCAGCATTATCCCTGGTAAACAAGAAATAGATATTGGAATGAATGCTTCTAATTTGTCAAAAGAATAGGCATTTTCAATTGTGCCTTCCTGGCTCCTGTATGAAGTACATAATTCAGTGTTGCCATCATTTAAAAGTTTAGGACCAAAGTAACAGCACTTGTCCCTTAAGCTCATAAATTCCCAAGTCTGTTTCTTATGCAGAAACATTTATCTTGTACATTGTTTGACTTCATTGTCCACAATCGAGAAAGAATGGTTTCTTCTGTTGGTAAATATATTGAAGGAGTAGGCATTTGAGAAAAGAGAACCAACAAAGTTGTTTTTTAAAAAATTAAACCAATATAAAATGATCTATTAGAAGAGGCAAAAACTCAGGCAGAAAAACTTAAGGTTTCTAATGACATTTACTAGGCACTTAAAGAAAAGAAGAAAGAGAATCAATATTCTTTCCCCAAGCACAAAGTAGACCAGAGAAAAGTCACCCTAAGCACCAATTCCCAAAGGCTCCATGAGCCTTCCAACATATTTCAAGAAGGAACACAGGACACAATAGCCATCATTTCACGAGAACCTAGAGACATTTGTGAGCAAATTTCTAGAGACCAAAAAGAAGGATTTTTTCCTTGCACCAGCAAAATCCAGCCAGAATCAAATATTTATTTACCTTTGTGTTGTGCAAAAAGTTATTCAATCATGAAGACTTAGAGCCAGGGTTCACCACCATGTCTTGCTGAATGCTGAAAATAAATAAAAGGTGATATTAATAAAAGGTGAACATTAATTATTTCATGCTCTTGTTTTCCTTCTCTCCATTTCATTCACGAAATCTATACCAGCTTCCTACCATACAGGAAACCCTGGGAATATAAAGGTAGATAAAACAAAACACCAACCACAAACAAAACCCAAGTATAAACCATTGTGTTAGGCAAGAGGTAGTCACAGAATGCCTCCTAGGAGGGAGACAGGATGTGTGTGTGGGTATGTGTCTCTTTTTGAGACACGTATATACACATATACATTTACACATACACAGACGAATGTAAGAATTTTTAATGTGCTTCCCACATTTGTAATTCATCTGACTCTCTTAAAGGCTTGAGCTCTTGCCTTGAGAGGAGTAAAGAAGCAGGCACTGGAGAAAATGTCAAGAGTCTTAAAAGTGATCATACCCTTTAATCTGCAATTCACCCTCTGGATTTCTTCTTAAGGAAGGAATCACAAATACAAACCAGTGTTTATACACAGAGATATTCATCCTAGTGTTTTTTCTAAGGGGAAAACTACCAATAGTGAAAAGATAAAGTAAATGTTAGTATTTCTGCATAGAAAAATATGATGTGCTTATAAAAGTAATTTAATACCTTTCAAGATATGGGAAATATAGTTTGTATAATATAACAAAATTATTAATAAAGTATAAACTCATCCATGTAGAAAGTCTTAAAAATTAATAGTGGGTATGTTTGTAGTATGACTATAGGTTATTCTTCTGTTTCTTTATACATTCCAAGGTTTCTTCAGAGATTATAATTTTCTTTCTGGATAGAAATAGAAGTTTCAGCCCCAATATCACAATATCTGTGCCACTTCCTCCACATCCCCTATTTAACTGGAGATTCCCTGTTCCATGACTCCCCAGGAATATTCGATTCTCAAGACAACACTGCCTAAGAATTGTCTATTCTCATCTCTCTCTTCCTCTAGATATGATGAAGTTGTCATCTCTTATCAACCTTTGCCTCCCATGAACCTAACCCAAAGAGACGGGTGCGTATTTGTTACTCAATCAATGTTTTCTGCATAAAGGAAGGAATGAGTGAGTGAATGAATAAATAAAAGACTTAATTGATGGAACTGACTTTACTAAAATTACATTAAGAAAATGGTTCAATCAAAATAATTGGTGACAATAAAAAGTTAAGTTCCATTTGGATCCACAGAAGATAAAAGAAGGTGGAAGGCACAGATGTAGCAATTTTTCAGAGAAGACAGTAAAAGTAGAAAAAAATCCTATAGTTAAAAAAAAAACACCCTCAGCATAATGGAATATCACAGGCTAGTGATCTTCCAATGTATTCCAAGACCAAATATCTGTTTAAGGCAGGGTATTTATCTACCAACATCCCATTACAACAACTCAGTTATTTTACATGTTTGCAGTTACGTACACATAAACTAAGTAGGCTCTTGTTATTAGTTTTAATCAGCTATGGCTGGTTGACTTCCTGCTCAAGTAAAAAAAAGCTACAGAATAGATTCCTGTAGTATTTTATAGAAATTCAATTTAGTCTAATCATAAAACTAGTGAAATATAGCCAGGATATTAATTTACAGTTATATTTCTCTGAAAGAAGACCCAGTTTTAAGAGTTATGTAATCTAGGACACATTATTTGACCTCTGTAATGCTCAGTTTATTATTAATAAAATGAGATAATACCAATCTGATAGGGTTATTGCAAAGAACAAATAGTATAATAGAAGGCATAAAATTCAAAATAGGCATTAAGTATTTTACATTAAGACCTGACACTCTTACACACAGGACAACTTTCTTTCTTATGTGGCATGAAGTATGCTAAGTGCTATACAGATTTTTATCTCATTTCATCCTTTATATTTGATGTCGGGGGGGGGTCCTAATTTTCCACCTTATAATCCTTTTTTATTTCTGTAAAATTGGTAGTATTGCCTTCCATTTTATTTTTTAGTAATTTGAGTCTACTCTCTTCTGTTTTTATGCTTGTATCGGTGCATTGCAATTAGACATCAAGCGGAGGTTCCAGGTGATACAAACGTACGTGTGTACATCACTCGGTGTGCTTCCCTCTGATCAGTCTCCTCCCTCCCCAGCCTTACATGTTACTAAGATTGGCACTGATAATTTCAAGTATAGACATAACCCTATTTGAACGATTTCCTTCCTCAGTCTTCTGTTTTTTCCTCCCATCTCCTTTCCCCAAAACCCCTTCCACTATTCTGGTCTCCCTCCTCATTTCATTAAAGTCTCCTTTGTTTCCTATTTTTCTCTCCAGCTTCCACATATGAACAAAAAAATGTATGATTCTTGGCTTTCTGAGACTGACTGATCTCTCTTAGCACAATATTTTCTACTCCCATCAATTTTACTACAAATGACATAATTTTGTCCCTCTTTATTGCTGAGTAAAACTCCATTGTGTATATAAACACATTTTCCTTTTCACTCATCAGTTGACAGATACCTAAGTATGGTTCCATAATTTGGCTATTGTGAATTGTGCTACTATAAACATGGATATGCATGTATCACCATAGTATTCTGATTTTAATTCTTTTGGAAAGACACCACGGAGTGGTATAGCTGGGACATAAGGTAATTCGTTCCACCCCTAATATTTTGAGGAACCTCCGTACTGATCTCCATAGTGGTTATACTAACTTAAAATCCTACCAACAATGTAGAAGAGTGCTCTACATCCTCACTAGCATTTATTATTGCTTATATTTTAATGAGATTCTAACTCCAGTAGGAATGGCAGTCATTGAGTTGAGTCTTTTCTTTGTTTAGGCAACAGAGCTAACAGTTAATACATTTTGTTGGTCTTTTTGAAGAATTGTCAGTTTCATTGATTTCTTCTATTTTTGTTTCTATTCTCTATTTTATGTGTCCACTTTAAGGATGAGGAAACTGATGCCCAATGTTAAACACTTAATACATGTCTGAGCCAAGATTTGAGCCCAGACTATCTGATTGCAGAGCCTCAGTTCATTAGCTATCAGGAAAAAAAAGCATCAGGTCTGTGCTTGTGCCCAGGCTTCTGCTGGGAGCAAAATGCAGCTTGGAGTTTTACTAGGTCACATTGTAGTCTTTCATATGCTATGGCTAGTCACACTTAAGTGCCCTCCTATTTATTTTCTTATTAAATATTTCAAGCATGAAGTTGAATATAGACATAATTATAACAAAAACCTATGTGCTTCCACCCAGCCTGGCCAGATTTGATCATTCTGCCATATTTGCTTCAGGTATTTTCTATTTAAACTAAAACATCATAAAACATTACAGATATAAGCAAAGCCAACCATGAATTTCTTTCCAGTTCCACAAAGATAAATACTCTCTTAAATTTTCATGCATGTTTTTCTGCTTCTAATACCTATTTGCATCCATAAACTATATATATGTCACTGTTTTGCATGCTTTAAAAGTTTGTTTAAATGGTATTCCAACTATAGGCATCCATCTGAAGCCTGTTTATTTTACCCAATGTTATGTTTTAAAGATTTTGCCACTTTGATAGGAACAGTTTAATTTTTTTTATTTTAACATTTAGATAGTATTTTATCATATGTTTATATACTGGCTCAGTGATCCATATTGATGGACATTTGTGTGGTTTCCAAATTGTGCTATATAAATAATGCTGCAGTGTATATTTTATACTCTGTAGGCTGATATATGCAAGATTTTTCTGTGGGCTTGTTAGGCCAGAGAGTATATGCATCTTTGAAATTATTAGATGTTGCAAGTTGCTCTATAAAGTGATAGTAGCATTTATACGAACCCAGCATTAATCCACATAATTATCAGCATTTGGTATTGTCCAGCTTTTAAATTTTTTCAGTTTGGTAGACAAAAATTATACCATTGTAATTTAGTATGCATTTCTCTAAATGTTAGTGAGATTGAACATTCTATATTTTTATTGGCCATTTAGATTTTTCTTTCTGCTGTTTTTCTCTCATGCCCGTTTTTCCATGAAACTGTTAGAGGAGGGAGATGATGCTAAGCAAATAGAAGAGGAAAGCACTTTGAATGTACATGGCGCCGTGGGAAAACCAGACACAGGGGAGGAGAGGGAAGAGTGTTTGGTGTGAGTGAAAATTAAATTTTAAATAGGGCAGTTTGGGGAAACCAGAAAAGTGCATGCTTTATTATTTTTTTTCAAAAACATGTTGTTATTTATTAAGAACAGGGTAACTTACAATGTTGGAAATTTTTAAATTATTGGCTTTATATATGCCTTAGACCACCTGATTACTTTGATCTCACAGCGACCAATAAAAATAGCATGATTTGGGTATTTGTTAGATAACACTCCTAATATTCCTTAAAATCTGAGTAAGTTAAATTCTGACATACTACTTACATGTCAAAATAATTTTTATAGATGAATTATTGAAACATAATGAAATATCTTAAAAGTACATGGTTTAGAAACTCAAACTTTTATATTTACAGATGTTACAAATATTTCCTAGTCCAAACTTTGACTTTTTGTTTGTAGTGACACATACTTACATTTTTATATTTTAATAAAACAAATTAGTATTTTGTCTTTTAGGTAGGTGGATTTTTGTTTTGTTTTATTCAATAAATCCTTTTCTTCCTCCTGGACATAAAGATCTACATAGAGACCTGTAGTTCACTCTCAAGTTTTAATGTTATGCTTTGCTATTTAATCCACTTGGAATTAATATTCTTTGTAGAATATGAGTCAGGATTTATCTTTTTTTTCTCTATAGATATATACTATCACCATTTATTTCTTAGTCCATTATTTCTACATTTATTTGTAATGATGTATCTATCATGTGAAAAGTCTCATGTCTATATAGACATGAAATGATTCTACTGGTCTTGTTTTCTATTCCTGTGCAAATTCCTATAATACTTTAATTATTATAATTTTATCCAAACTTTTTTGCAGCTAATAGGACATAGTTTTCCTTCCTTCCTCCCTTGTTTCCTTCCTTCCTTCCTTCCTTCCTTCCTTCCTTCCTTCCTTCTTCCCTTCATCCTTCCCTCCCTAACTATGCCAAACACTGGGGATTTAATAATAAATTAAACAGATATTCCTGCCCTCAGGGAACTTACATTCCAGGGTATGAAGATAAACAATAAGCAGATAAATAATTAAATATGGAGTAGGTTAGGTGGTAATAAATGCCATGGAAAAATATGAAGCTAGAAAAGGAAATTTGGTTCATGTTAGTTTATGATATAGCGCACAAACTATACATCTAATGTGATAAAAACACACACCAGAGATTCAGAGTTTGAAGAAAAATTAAAAATGCTCACACTTAGAATCTAGCAATAGTTTACAAATTTAGGTAAAAATTTCTGCCCTTATGGGGGTAAAAATGAAGCCTGTTCTCCCTAGGAGATATGAGTCTACTTGCAATGGTTTAATTGTTTTTGAGTCCCCACATTTACATGTTGGAATCCTAACCATCTGTGTGAAAGTATTACATGATGGAATATGAGCCTTCATGAATGAGATTAATGCTCATACAAAAGAGGCCCCAGAAAGCTCTCTGATTTTTTTTTTTTTTTTTTTTTGCCATATGAGGACAAGAAGAAGCAGCTACCAGCAACCACAAAGAAAACTCCTCATAGAAGTCCAAAATATCACCAGCCTCCAGAAATCTGAGAAATATTTGTTGTCTAAGCCACCCAAAGTATGTAATACTGTTCTAGGAGCCTAAATTGCCCAAGACTCTATATTAATCACTTAGAAATAGACATTTGAGCCCTTATATACTCTGGTCCTTTATTGTGTCCTTATTCATGAGGCAGGTCGTGGACCAGAATGAGACTGCTATTTGTTAGCTGAGGTCATCTGAAAACCTAAAAAAAGTCTCTGCTGCTGGGAACCTGGTTATAAGCCCAGAATTATCTGCATAGTCCAGGTATTTCACATATAGGTATAAACTATACAGGTGTTTTACAAAACATTTGTAGGTGTCACATGGGAAAAATTTATCAAGCATTATTTTTGCTATTCAATTCATAGAGTAAAAAAGTCAATAGATAACTGTCTTTTTTTAATTTTATTTTACCCCAACTTTTACAGTTTTGGTGGTTATCATCACTACTCTGAATAAGAATTTAGTATATTTTCTTATTAACACAATGGGCTCCATATGACTGAATACATTATTTCTCCTTTCTGACTTCAGTTTCTTCACTTTAAAATGAGAGAGTACCTCATTGCTGGCTTGTGACATTAAGTACTATATTCAAAGACCTTGGTATGGTGACTGTTGTGTGGTAGACATAGATATTTACCAAAGATTCCTAAACCATGTCCATGTTCTGGCACTTGCCCGGGTCTATAATCCTAATATTTCTGGGGCCTGTTCCTTTCTAAGCCATTTAGAGGGGGATCAGAGGAATTAAGACCATAGGTCCCAGGTCTGGCTCCAGCATTGTGCTCCAACACACAAGGGGTGCCTGTGTGCCAGTGAGAATCACCACATATAAATACCATCAAAATGCTAGGATCATTTCATTTGCCTATCCCTCAAAACTCTACTGCCAGCTGGATAGGGTAGCAGAGCTGGCTTGTACACTAATTAGTGTCTGCTAATTTGCATATATCCAATCATAGGAAAGTTGTAAGTAGTAAATTCCCTAGAGGAACCAGTCACAACATAGGGGTTTCCCACTGCAGAGCGTGAGGCTTCTGAGCTTTCATAACTCTTCCTGCAGGGGGCCTGGACCTTTCTTTTTGCTAAGTTCCTGCCAGTCTGAATCACTGTACAGTTGGCTGAATATAGACATCAATATCCATAAAGCAAAGTGAATACCTTGCTGTTTTGAAGTTTCCTCCACCAGCTTAATGAGTCCATCAACTTTAAATTTGGCCTCACACAAAGTTTCCGGACACGGGACAAAATACTGAAAAGTTCTTTGCCAGAATGTAACATGTGTGGCCTCTACTCCAAAATCTCCTGTGCACAGCCTCTACTGTCTACCTTTCTATCAGCATTCTGGGCCTTCCATCTTACTCTCAAAAGCCAATTCCAAAGACTCACATTCCACATGGTCAGACTTAGAAATAGAAGTGACCTCATTTTGAAAACTGATCCCAAAGGAACCCCCAAGCTGTATTTAACCCACAGAGACAGTTTAGCTACAGCCAAGACAGTGACAATATCCAGGTCTACAGGCAGAGAGTGGGTAGGTGGGGGAAATACCAAGAGGCTAGGATACTTCAACCTTTTATCTTTAGCCCAGAAGAATATGTTCATGTGTGTGGTGTTCATTAATAAAAAGAAAAGTTTAATCAAGAGAAGTTAATTACTTTTATATTGTATACTTCTTTACCACATTGAATAATTATATAATTAATATAAACAATTAGAAAAGGCTTCCTCTGAAGCCGGGTATAGTGGTACATGCTTGTAATCCTAGTACTTGGGAGGCTGAGACTGGAGGATCCGGGTTCACGGCCAGCCTCATCTACTTAGTGAGGCCCTTCGAAACTTAGTGAGACCCTGTTTCAAAATAAAGAATAAAAATTAGGACTGGGGGTGTAGCTCAGAGGTAGAATGCCCTGGGTTCAATCCCCAGTACTGCAAAATAAATAAATAAATACATACATAAATAAATATTTTCTCTGGCTAGATGTGGTGATGCATACCTGTAATCCCAGTACTTGGGAGGCTGAGACAGGAGGATTACAGACTTGAAGTCAGCCTCAGCAACTTAGTGAGACCTGTTTTAAAAAAAAATGGTCCAGGAATGTTACTCAAGGGTAAAGTGTCTCTGAGCTCAATTCCAAATACTACAAAGGAAGAAAAAGAAAGAAAAGGTTATCTCAGGTAGAATTCTGCTTATTACATAAAAAAATAGCAGATGGATATAAGATAGTTAATAGTTTAGACTTCCTGTAGCTTTGATATACTAATTCACCTATTTATTTGTCCATCATTCCTTTTTGCATTACACAAAGGCTTACTGGACCCTTCTTACATCCAGATACATTTCTAGACCATGGTAATACACAAGTGCTTACAGTTAAGTGAGGACAGAGTGAACATGATAAAGATTGAGCTAATAGTGGCCATTGTAAGAGCTCACTGGGGGTCATCCTAGAGGGAAGTTGAAATCCTTCAAACTCATTTTTTTTTTTTTTTTTTACTACTGGGCATTGAACACAGGGGTTCTCTATCTCTGAGCTATCTCCCAATCTTATTTTATTTTGAAATGGTCTCACTAAGTTGCTGAGGGTCTTTCTAAACTGTTGAGATTGGCCTTGAACCTGTGATCCTTCTATATCAGTCTCCCAAATACTGGAATTATAGGTGTGCACTACCATACTCAGCCAAAGTCAGTTTTTAAAAAGCATGTTAGTACACCAATCAATGTGTACATGTATGTTTGTATCATTTGGAATCTTACTATGGTGCATAGATACACTGCACCAATAAAATTATAAAAATTGCTAAAAATAGCACACAAACACAACTTTAGCACAATTGCCCTATTCATGCCAACAAATGAATCTTCCACCATCTTTCTTATTCTTGCTCCTCCCTCTTACAGTGTTCAGTGTCTACTGACTTTATATTTGTCTCCATATATCCTCCTTACTTTGGTCTTTGTCTGGGACTGTAGACCTCTTTGACTGTGTCTTCCTATGCTTTTTTACGCAGGGCTTCTCCCACTCTCCAGAAATTCTCATTCTGGTTATCTCAGTTCTGTTCTCTGAGAACCAGAGTCCCACCGCTGTAAGCCACATGAAGCAGCCTGTCCACTAAATGGATTCTGGGAAAGCTCCTGGGTGAAAATCCTTTTGCCCAGTGACCTGTCATCTCTGGATACTCCCTGGAGGCACAAGTACCCAGCACAGGGATGTCTTTCATGTGTGTCTGATGGCTGAAATTAAGGGCAACAGGGTAGAAAGCAGATCTGCTGACACCACAGTTAGACAAGCTTGCACTGAGGCTGTAAAACACCCTTGGCAGAGCACACCAGTAAATTGTCCCACTAATTAGTTTATTATTTCATTTGAGAGATAAAATACATAAATAAAATTAATAAACCCTGCAAAATAAGTACAGCCCTAGAAATAAAAGTATTTCTCAGGTCATTGGCTTAAACACAGATATTACATGCTAGAATAATGTTAACACAAGAAAAGCAAATCATGCTGCCTTACAGACTGGAACACACCAGCAGCAGCTGGAGATGGGGGTGGAGTGACAAGCAATGGAGGTGGGTCAGAAAATACAGATGGGTGCACTCTGTTCTTTCATTATTGGCTTTGTGACCTTGAACAAGTCAACTTCCTTTCCCATCCCTGCCTATGTATTCCTTTACTCATGAAACAAACAAACAAACAAACAAAAAGCATTAGGGGGTTGGGCTATTTCTGAGATTTGTTTCAGTTATTAAATTTGTGATTCTGGGAATAAAATGAAAACCAAAGCTGGATTGTTATGAATTCACTCAATAAATAATGCATAATGAAAATGTAATGAAATCTGAGAATTCATTACACTATTCCATCATGACATAGAAGTAGGAGAGATTTTAGATAACATCTAACCCAACACTACCTTACAAATGAAGAGAAAAATAGATCAGTAAAGTTCATTAAGGGCCTGTTACATACCAAGAACTATGCTAATGATATTAATATACCAACCCCAAGAAACAAGCTCAGAGAACAGATAAAATTTGTTCAAAGCCATACATGCCATACACAGAGAACACAAAAGCAGGTCTTCTAGTCTCTTAGTCAAATATCTTCCCACTGAACTGTGTTTTGATCGCTCAGGCTGTCACCAGGAAGTACTATGGGTAGCAGGCTTTGTGTCTCACCCTGTTTGTGCAGCATTCACACAGGTGCAAATGGCAAAAGGAAGAGTGCTATGGAGATGGAGACCAACTCCCATGGAGATTATTGCTCCCAGGTATCAAAAGACATGTGTGACATTCTTCCTTTAACACCAGGACACTCATTCCCTAGAGACTGGGAAGGTTGGCCTCTGACAGCTTGCAGCTGAATCCTGCTTCCTCCATCTCCCAGCATCCAGTGACGGGCAGTAAGGGTGTGGGTCTAAAAGCCTAGCCTCCTTGCTTCAATGTAGCACAGATCTGTAGGCCACTTCAGCTCCAGAACTTCTCATAAGTGTGGCTAAGGCCTCTGTGGAAACTATATTACTTTTTAGCCCTTCTTTGACCCAGTCTGATTCCTTCACTCCCTCGTTAACCCCTTACATAAGTTTCCTGGGAAGGTGAAGGCTTCAAAATCTAATGTTCGGTGACTCAATTCAGGTAAAGAAATAGTATGAAACAATGATGTATTGGTGTAGACCTTAAAGACAACTATCCCTCTAGCTGAGATTGGACAGCCTGGGAAAAAATCAGGTGCTAGTAATTATGTCATCTTAAGAAAATGGAGGGTAACAAGAGTGTATGCATGTATTTTTCTAACACTCTATACCCTAATATGATGTAAAATTACAATGCACCCAATTTAAAAAAAAACAAAGAAAAAATGGGATTCTGTCTCTGGAGGGGAGACAGAATCCCAAGGAATGAGTGGAGGTAGGGAGGCATCCAGGGATAGTGGAAAGGACAAGAGTCCTAGCACCAAGTGGAGCCACAGTCACCTGTTGTGCAGATCTGTCCATGGTACTGAACCCCAGACCCTCAGTTTCTTTACCTGTAAAATGAGGATGATTCCTTTCTTGTATGATGGTTGTGACCCTCTACCACCCATCTTGATGTAGTGAACCCTTTTCTGAAATTATCCCCAAAGATAAAATGCTGCAATTTTGCAAGATAATGATTTCACTAAAGGGGTTTTTGTATCTCTTTGTACAGACCTTCATTTGCCCCTGAACTCAGTAGGAGACAGTATAGAAAGCTCTAGTGGAGGATAACAGTGAAAGAAAGTTCTGGTGAGTTTTAGCCTCAGGAATAGAAATAACATAAGGCTTGAGGGTGGCTGTAAAAATTAAATGCCTTGAAATTTGAAGAATATCTAGTTTCTTAAATGCCATAGCCCAATAACTAAACTCCTAGAAGGGAACTGCAGATATTTCTCATTGCTCAGGGTTTTAAGAACTCTCCTCTTCCTCCATTTTTAAAAGGAAAGTGAAACATATCTTTTTACTAAAAAAATCTGTCTAGAAATTTTTATATCACTCATTTTTTGTTATGCAAAGATGTGGGGCAATGAGACAATAGCCCTTTAAAATTATGTGCAAAGTATTAAGGAAGGACAGTGAAAGGATATACAGACCTAGGCAGAGAGACAGACATGGATTCTCAAGGGAGTGACATGCAAGTTGAATTTCATGGAGACTCTCAAATGAGAAAGAGTGCAGTCAAGGTGGAGAGACCAGCTCAGGTGGCTGCCCCCAGGCATCCAATGACATAGTGTGTATACAAATCATCTACAGGAAATGTAAGAGCTGGAGGGAACTCATCTGGTACATTCTTGGCTATGACATTTGAATTCCAAATATTTTCTGTTTTTTCTCTGTTAATATTTTAATATTACTTTGCAATTTGGACTATCATTTTGATATTTAACTCAGCCTTCCTAAATATCTGAAGAAAATGTCATTATATAATATATAATATATATATTAGATGCTGGGGATTGAACCCAGGGGCATTCTACCTTCAGGCTAACCTCTCAGCCATTTTTTATTTTTTATTATGAAATAGGGTCTTGCTAAGTTACTAAGAGTCTCATTAAGTTGCTGAGGCTAACCACAAACATTTTATCTTCCTCTCTCAGTCACCCAAGCACTGGGATTACACTCATATGCCACCACTCTCAGCTTTCATTATATCTTAAAGGTGGAAAAATAGAATCTCAAGATAAAGATGGACTTATTCAAAGTTACACATTAGTAAGAATTCAAGATGAGATTCAAAGAACTTTTGACCTCAGCAGCCCAAACATGCATGACTCAATTGATTTTGTGTCTTGATATACTGTACAACATTCTACTTTGTTCAATACATATTTTAAATTATTTACAGTGATGAGAGTTAAATATCTTTCACCCTGATATTTTATACCATATGCTTTTTTTTAAAAAAATCACAACATTGCTCAATGTTGAATAGTAGGCATATTAAGATATATCTCAAGCTATATAAACAACCACTGCGGGTGTTAATTTATATTATTTAGAATATGCATGTGATTAATCTTTACTAATATTAAACTCTTGTGTTGGAAAATGCTGTGTACAATTTTAAAATGGCCTAGTTAAAATAAATAGGGATTAAAAGAAGGCAAAGGCTGCAACTTGAACTTGTGCTCAGTTGCAAAGGTCAATTGGTAATGTATATGTAAATACAAGTGAGAGTTGATAGAATGAGGGAGGAATAGAAGCAAAATTCATACTGAAATCTTAGAGTCCACAAGAAGGCAACACTGAGTAGTAAAATCTGTATTCCTTTGAGTGAAATAGATCTTAATTTTGCAACTTCACCTTGTGACCTTGTTATGGTTTGAAAGTAAAATGTCCCTTGGACTTGATGATCTGGAGGCAGCCATACTCAGAGCTGGCTCCCTGGTGGTGTGACCTCTGAAGACAGGGCATGGCTAGAGGTGAGTCCTTGGGGATGTGGTTTGGGGGAAGTATATATGTCCTTCACCCCTTTCCCTTGATCTTTCTGCTTCTCATCATCATGCCCTAAGGACCCATAGACTCAACTCCTGCAGCTGCTGTAGGTGGACAATATATATAAGAAAATAAACCTGTCTTCCTCTAATTGTTGTGTGTCAGGTGTTTAGATCACAACATTGAGAATGCTGGCTGAAACAGACTCAACCAGCCCCTCAACTGTTGAGAAGTTCAGCGGCTTGCTCTTACCCAAAATGAGGTTACTGTGAGAAAATGAAAGAATGGAGGTTGGCAAGGGATTGGTACATGAAAGCAATTGGTAGATATAGTATCAGTCCTCTGAGCCATAGCTTCCATATATTCAGCTCATCTGAAAATATGGGTTTGTGGGAGTAAAGATGAGTTATTTTCTAAAACTCAACTTACTCTAGTATACTTAGAAATGAATTTGTATGACTGGATAACTTTTAGACTTATAAATTTTCCACTGTTGCTCTGGAAATTTGGATTCTTGGCACATTGTATATTTATTTATCTTTCTTTTTCAATTAATTCAGAGCTAGGTAAATTGCTCCTTTTAAATTACTTCAAATACTGTGTAAAAATTTACAATCTTAAGTCAAAGTAAACACTGTGCTATAAACTTAAGACACCAGCATGAAGGGAAATTTGGTAATATATAACAAAATTCTTAACATTTGGTTAAACCTATGACCCACTCTTAGGAAAATTCCTCCCAGGTAAATAACGATGGATATATCCAAAGATATAGAGATCCTTATGACAGTAAATATTAGAAATAAAGAGATCCAACAATACTAGTCTAGAAAATAAATTTTGATCTAGCCATATTGCGAAGCCATTGAAATGATATTGAAGAAGAAAATTTATTAACATCAAGATATATTCTTAACATTTTAAGTGAAAAAACAGAATCATAGAATGTACAATATGAGCCTGCTTTTGTAAAAAGTACTTAAATATATAAGAAAAAGATGTAAGAAAATATATAAAATGTTATGAATGTTTATTACTGAATAGTAAGAACATGGGATAATTTTATTATCTTATTTTTGCTTATTTGTGTTTCCTCAAATTTACACCACAAATAATTTTTTTATTATTTTAGAAGGTACTGACCCTCTGAAATTTATATTGAAACTTATACTATACCCAACATGGAAAACCAAGTAACATTCTGGAAAAGCACATTCTATAGAAATATTTGACAAATTCAATAGTTTATTCCATTAAAAAGTTAAGTTTATAAGAACAACATTTTGATACCACAATGGATGAATTAAGAAAGGGAATGAATAAAATATTTAACAAAATGAACACACAAGCATGTGAAAGGGGTCAAGTTTAGAAAAAGCAAACACATAAAAATTAAGATGTAGCTTTTTTTAAACCTAATAAATTAAAATGATTTAAATAAATAAAAATATACAAGTACTCAATACTCAGCACTAGTAGGGAAAGAAATAGATTTGAAATACATTATAGGTAGAAGTTTAAAATGGTAAAAACATTTATATAAAATGAACAATATATATCAGCAGGCTTAAATATTTGTAACTTTTGACTGACTGAATGATTTGACTTTGGGGAATTTTTCACTAAAGAATTCTCTTACCACAGAATTCATATTATGAAGAAAAATGTTCAGTGTAGCACTATTTTTGACAGGATAATTGGAAATATCTTAAATGCCTATGTGTAGGAGAAAGAACATTTTCATTATAGAATAGTATGTAGCAATGGCAGCAGTGTTTAAGAATGCTGCATGGTAAAATAGAATGTGTATTTTTTAAGTGGATAAGCATGATTTACAACAAATATATGCACACACATTCAAATATACAACACTTACACATACATATACACACACACACAAAAAAACCCACTAAAAATTAGAAGTAAATGCCAAGAAAATATACCAAGAAACTTTTAAAGTTATCTGGGTTATAGAATAGGCTTTTTCCTTCTTTCTGTTTTTAATTTTGGATGTGAATGTGTATATTATGTGTTTTGTGTATATTGCTCAAATTTATTTTGAGTATGGATTTATTTATTTATTTATTTATTTATTTATTTATTTATTTATTTATTTATTTATTTATTGTGTTATGTCATTTAGCTACTCCCCCCAGTCCTGGGTTAGTTTTTTTTTTTTTATGTGGAAAACTCGTATGATATAAAAATTGAAAAGTTTCTGATCTTGTGCCCTTAGGGCTGTCCAGGAGAACTAGCCTTTAACATACAGGTGACGAAAGGAATATTTGCCTATTTGACTGTCTAAGTTAAGATAGTTCCTAGAGGAAGAACAGTAAGAGAAGTTAAAGGTGGTTTCCAATCAACTTAAAGTCTGGTAGGTATCTTAAATCAATTTTATGAAGAGCATATTCAGCTGCAGAAAACCATGCAAGGAAATAGGAAGACAAATGATGTATCTTTATCTTTTAAATGTGTGCCCAGGGAAACAAAGGGGGAGGGTTACTATAATTAACAGAAAAGATGTTAGAATGGAATTATCAAAGCAGACATGCATCTTATAATTCATTGCTCTCCTTCCTTCAACTACTTGAGATTTGCAAAGCAAACAGGGACCATATGTACGGGGCCAACAAAGCTGGAAGTGGCCTCTGAGCTTCCTAAGAAAGATGCCCTGACTGGGTGCCTGTTTCCTGGACAACGGAAGCTGGAGGAGATATGCACTTAGTGGGAACTAAGTTACTTAGAAAATGTTTATATAGCCTGCATATCCTAGTTATAGTTCTGTTTACCACTAATTTATTGCCAAACTCCTTGGGACTTGTTTCCTGATCATGGTTTGGGGTGGTAAGATATGGCTTGGTCTCTGCCCTGTTTTAGGTTCTCATGGGGAAAACTTTATGGAGAGAAGTGGAGTGTGGAGTGTGGGCATTGGTGCAAGACTCCCTGGGTTACAATTGGAGATCTGAACCTTGAAGCTCCTACTTCAACATGTTCATTATTTAACCTCAGCACCTAATCATTTCTCACCATCTCTCCTACTGTGGCCCTCCTCTGATCTACCATCATCTTTCACCTTAATTACTGCAAAGATATGCTAAGACATTTCCTGAAACTCATCATCCGTATTTAGTATTTTCTCAACAAAACAGCTAGGCTACTTCTAAAAAAAATTATGCGAGAATAGCCAAGAAATGGAAAGAGCACAAGTGTTAAAATGATAAAGAAAACATAGTTAACACAAACAACAGAATATGACTCATCCTTAAAAAGAATGAAATCCTACCATTTGTGCAGCATAGATATACTGGAGGTCATTATGTTAAGTGAGATAAGCCAGGCACAGACAGGCAAGTACCAAATGATCTCACTTATATTCGGAGTCTAAAAAAGTTAATCACTTCTGAGAGTAGAAATGAGAAACTGAGAGAGTAAAATGGTGGTTACCAGATGTTAGTGAGAATAGGGAAAGCTAGGGCAAGGTTGGTCAGTGGGAACTAAGTTACAGCTAGACAGCAGTAAGAAGTCCTGGTATGCTCTCGCATAGTAAGGTAACTACAGATAATGATAATGTACTGTATATGTCAAAAAGGTAGAAAGAAAAAAGATGTTGAATGTTGCCACCATATAGAAATGACAACTCTTTGAGGTGATAGATCTATTTAACCTGATTAAAACTTAATACAAGCCATGTGTGGTGGTGTGCACTTGTAATCCCAATACTTAGGAGGCAGAGACAGGAGGATCATGGATTCACAGCCAGCCTCGGCAGCTAAGTGACATTTTCTGTAACTTAGTGAGACCCTGTTTCAAAATAAAAAATAAAATAAAATAAAATAGGGCTGGGAGTGTAGCTCAGAGGTAGAATGTCTCTGTGTTCAATTCCCAGTAAAACTCACACACACACACACACACACACACACACACACACACACACAAACCTATTTATTAGAACAACATTACATGGTACTCTATTAATATGTCTAATTATTATGTTTTCATGTAGTAGTTCAAGTTTTTAAAAGTAAGTGTGTGTGTGTGTGTGTGTGCACACACACTCAATCTGTTCCTCCTCTTACCATCCTCCTTGCTGTTCTATAAAAGCTACACATTCGTCCTGCCTTAGGACTTGTGCAAGGGCTATTCTCCTGATTGATTAGTACTTCTTCCAGATATTATATGGCTTGCTTCCTCGCTGCCTTTATATTTTTGCTAAAATGATGTTCCATTATTAGAGGACCCCACCCCCACCCTGCTTACCTTGTGTTAGACTGCAGCATGCCTCTCCAGGGCTGATTTGCACAACTCCAAGGAGTATCATTTATATCACAGTCAGTATGAATTGGGCCCCTTGGAGTTGGGCGGTATGCAGACTGAATTACTATACACAGAAGCCCTGTTCATCACCATCTTTTCTTCTGCTTTCTTCATTTTCATAGTACTTAATACTACCTGATATTTTTTAGTTACTTGTGTATTGTCTTTCTCATCCCTACTACAATGAAAGCTTCACCAGAGTAGCTATTTTGTCTGTTTTGTTGACTGCTGTGTCTCCAAGGATCATCACCCATCCTATATTAGATATTTAGTAAATATTCACTAAGTGTATTTAAGTCACTATGGCAGGTTTGTGCTATTTCATATGGTAGCCACTAGTTACATAATTTGGACATTTGAAATATGGCTAGTGCAACTGAGAAACTTACATTTCATTTTAATTAACTGAAATTTAAATAAAAAAATGGAAACAGTCTACAGTATTTTTCCACTAAGTCCAACTTTATTGTTCTTATAGGACTACATCTAACTTTAGCCTTTTTATTGTGTAAGATATTACTTAAATTATGTGCTTTTTGCTTTCTTTATGTGGATACCAGGACATTTAAGATGACACATGTGACTTGCATTACACTTCTGTTGAACAGCATTGTTTTGTCTTGTACATCTGTTAAAGGACAATAATAGTACCTACCTTACAGGGGCATTTTGAAACTTATATGAGGTACCACAGGTAAAGTACCTGGTGTAGCACCTATTCAGTAAATGTTAGCTACTACTGTACATTTACTATTATTATTGAGTATAAGGTACTATCAGTACATATAACAGGTATAAGTTCTTATCTATCAGGAAAGGCATAATTTTGATATGAAGTTCAGCTAAGCTCTGAAAAGGAATTATTAATATATTAAATAAAAAAAATTGCATGTGGTACTGGGGATTAAACCCAGGGCATTCTCTGAGCTACACCACCAGCCCTTTTTATTTTTATTATTATTTTTTGAAACAGGTTCTTGTTAGGTTGCTGAGGGCATTACTAAAGTTGCTGAGACTGGCCTTGATCCTGTGATACTCCTGTCTTAGCCTCCCAAGTACGGTGACTACAGATATGTACCACCATGCCTTAATCATGCCTGGCTGATTAAATTTTAAGGAGAAAAGTTGGCAGGAGACATAGTGGCTGAAGCATTCATTGTTTTGTTTGTTGTTTGTTTTTCGGCACTGAGGGTTGAACCCAGGGGCATTCTACCTCCGAGCTACACCCCCAGTCATATTTTTTATTCTTTATTTTGAAACAGTGTCTCACTAAGTTGTGGAGGATTTCACTAAATAGCTGAGGCTGGCTGTGAACATTTGACCCACCTGTCTCAGCCTCCCAAGTACTGGGATTACAAGTGTGCCCTACCACACCTGGCTAGCCTTCATATGGCTAGCCTTCATTCTTTGTTTTTTTTTTTTTTGTTTGTTTGTTTTTTTTGCGGTACTGGGGATGGAACTCAGGGGCATTCTATCTCTGAGCTATACCCCCAGCCCTATTTTTTATTCTTTATTTTGAAACAAGGTCTCCCTAAGTTGTGGACGGCCTCACTAGGTAGCTGAGGCTGGCCGCGAACCCGGATTCCTTCAGTTTCAGCCTCCCAAATGCTGGGATTACAAGCATGCACCACCACACCTGGCTAGCATTCATTCTTAAAGGACAGAGACAACTCAAACTGTAGTCTTTCTGCCACAAAGCCTTTGCTGTGAAACATTGCATTGACATTGCCTCTTAACAAACCTTTATCAAGCGAAATGACTCTTAAGTGGAGAATCTCCAAGATATAAAGAGTCCATTTAAGCTTGAGCCAAAATACTCTGAACTTTGATCTAGTGTTTCTCAAAACCCATGTCTGCAGATCCCTAGAGAATTCTTTGGACTTAATATTTGGTGTATGAGAACTCTATGATAATTCAATATTTGATTATAATCCAGAACACATATTCTAAATTCTAAAAGCATAAATTCTAAAGCATATTCTAAATCATATGGATGGACACACAGTAAGTGGGCAAAGCTATGAGATTTCCATGCCAACTTTTGTGATCGGGTTTCTGATGGTGCTGGTCCCAGTAATTACCTAGAGTGAGTCGAGTGCTGAGTGTTTAGATCAGCGTTCTGCAAACCAGGTCCTGAAGACCACAAGCAGCACATCACAAATCTGCAAGGTTTTATTTTACATTTCTGGTTTTTAAGTACTCATTGTAGAAGATTAAGCAATTCAACCCTTAGTAGAAAGAGTGCTATGGTAGATGAGACAGGAAAAGAGAGATTTTTGAGGATCCAATATGATTTCATTCAACTATTTTAAATTGCTCTGAACCCACATATTACATTTTGTAAACTGATATACACCTATGTATTATTATGATTTTCCTTCGGCACTATTCTCATATATATGTATTCAATCTGTCATAAGCATATTTTCCATGATAACTTGCCATTTGGAAAATATCCCTTAGAGAACTCTGGGCTTCATCAAATTATCTGGTCATTGACACCTCCCCCACCATGGAAAGGGTTTTAACTTACTGCTACACCTGGAGGGACCATTCTAATTGGCCTCTCAGTGTACTGGAGGGTTAAATTAATTTGTGTGAACCTCTCAGCTGGACAGCTGCCCGGCATTATATACTAGCAGCTGTTTGACGCAATAAACCAAGAATCAGATTTTCCTGCAGCAGAAATAAATTTTTAACAACGTCGCCCATTTCCACAGAAGCAAAATACAAGATATAACTTCGTATGAGATGGTTGTGACAGAAGCCACCTCGGAGGAAGGGTGTCATTTTCTAAGTCAAGGCCCTGTCCTGCCACATTATTTAAGCACAACATGACATGGAAATATATTTAATAGGATTTGGCTACAGGCAAAAAGTCTGAAAAATAGTAGAGGGATTTGAAGTATCTGCTGTTGAGTTATGCATGGAATTCCGAACTTACTAGAATTAAAATCCTTAAGACAATCTTTGGCTCATCACAAAACAAAAAGAAAATTCCTTCAAGTGAAACTATATTGGTACATTCATTATGATAATAGCCGTCATAATCCCAGAACTATGGTGATGATAAAAAAAATGCATCTTTATATTTATTTCACAATTCATCACCACTGAAATTATTTTTATTCAGCACATAGTAAATAACTGGCATTTCATTAGACCCTTTGAAGTTACCTACGTATTAATAATAGATAGCTGTAGCACTACTCATTGGGGCATTACATACCTATAATTCTGTAATAATGTTGTAAGGTAGGTATTATGCTCTCACCATTTTTTATTCAGCTGCTTGGAACGCAATATGATGGTGAGTCATCTTGTACCACTGGGAGAAAGGCAAACTGTAGGATGGGAAGTGATGAGACAGAAGAAGCTTGGATCCCTGGAAACCCTCATGGAGCAAAGTCACATTTTCAGCCCAGGTCAATTATCCCACGACTATTATGTAAGGCAGAGTAATACTCTTTCTGTTTAAGCTCCTGTTATCTGAAGTCATTTTTTGCATGTGGATAAATGATGCATAGTCCAGCCAATGTTAATCCTGCAAAAAATTATAGTATAGGTGACATAGAAAAGATGGAAGTTCTTATTTCCAGGCAAAGAAAATGGATATCAATGCTACTGCTGGCTAAATGTTGGGAAAAAGAAAACCAGGACAACATACAACATAAAAATCCCATTGCTCAATTATAATATGATCTAAGAGAGACTATAAAGCATATACAAGTGATTAAAAATAAAAACACAGGGAAGAACAGATCTAGCACTGAATCTTGAACCTGTTACATAACGTACAAGGTAAGTATGGCATAAAGAAATGTTCTCAGGGTGAAGACGTATCCAAACACAAGGGAGTTACAGAGCAAATATTGATAAAACTTAGTCAGCATCTCAGCCTTTTAATTCAAAATATTATTAGGTAAATATTGGCCAATTAAACCAGTGGTCAGAACACGTTCTTAAAGGGTCAAATAGTAAGTATTTTATGCATGGTGGCAAAAATTTAAAATAAAGTATGTAGCTACTTATATAAAGATTTAAAATGCAACCATTTTGAAATGTAAAAATTATTCTTAAATTGAGCCTCAAGTCAGATTCAGTCTTTGGGCCATTTGTCCAAGCCTGATTTAGAGTAATGAGACAACTGAGTACTAAGGGAGTCTGACTCAGGAAGAACTATGAAGTCTAAAACATTGAAAATTAATTTATAGTAAAGAAACTCTTGAGAGGGCCTCATTTATTGGAAACACAAATTCTCTTATGTGACCTTTTGCAAGGCAACCGCAGGCTGACTGAAGATCGAGCCTACAGCCCCATCGGACTGCCCTCTATTTTCCAATCACACACACCACTAAGCCTATGCACCTTGGCTCATGTTGCCTCCTTGGCCTTCCCTGCCTTGCTTGGTAAGCAATTGAGTGTATGTTAACTCTAATTGAGGCATGACCTCTGGACCCTAGACTCTATCCCAATCTCATACTCTAAATGTCACTCCTCCTGTGCTCTGATATTACTCAGTTAATACTTCTATTTTATATAATTTACATATCTATTTCTTTCAGATTATAAGTAGGGAATAGGTTTATTCTTCAGCACCGAGGACAAGTGTATCACATGAAACTATTCAAAATAACAGTTTATTGAAGTCTCTTTTGTACCTAGAACTGCGATAAGCTAAGCTCTTATATCCATGATCTTGTTTAATTCTCATTATATCCACTAAGATAAGCTTTAATCTCCCCATTTTACAGATGAAGGGACCAGAAAAATTAAATGAATTGTTCATGGCTTCATAGCCAGTTACAAAACTTGAACTCAAACCCAGTTCTGTTGGATTCCCTAGTCCATTCTCTTAAACTGTTAGTCTCATTTATTATTAAATAAGCAAATGATGTCTGTAATTAAATTATAAAATATTCCTGATGAAGCATATCTAGAGTATGTCTCAATAAAAAAAAATGAAAGTGCTTTGTAGTGAATATCATAAGCCTTCAGATGTCAAGCAGAACCTAGGAGATCATCTAGACAAACTGCCTTGCTTTCCAAAAAATAAAAACTTCCTACTAGACTGCTTAATTTTAAACTAGAGATCACATAACTTATACCCAGACTTTCTGCTTTCTAGTTCAGGACTTTCTGGATCATCCTGCAGCTGCCAGCATATTCAAAAGATGTCACCTGGAATTGGCAAACTCAATGTCCAATTTTTTGAAGAAGTGTAAAAACGAGGTCTTTACAATAAGTTAAAATTGGGTTGTTTTTCCAATTACATAAAATTATTAGAATAAAATTGCTCTTGGCTTGATTTTGAAACAATATCTTTGAATTTTATGGTCCTCAGCCTCTGCCACCAGGATGAACATTAACATGGCATTTGTCACAAATGCATTATATTTATTCAGTTACTGATCTCTCTCATCACAGTGAACTCTACAAAAACAATGGACCACATCTACCTTTCTATTGCCGACCATTATTTTTTTTTTAATCACAGAGTTGATGAATATTTAAAGAGGAATTGACTTATTGCATTGAGACTGGACCTAGGAGATGTGGTCAAGGGATGAACCAAGGTGGTTCATCTTTTGGGTGTGGACTGCTATAACAGACTACAATAGATTGGGTGGATTAGAAACAAAATGAATTTATTTCTCATAGCTTGGAAGGCTAGGAAATCCATGATCAAGGTCATAGTAAATTAAGTATCTGGTGAGGGCTTGCTTTCTGGTCCATGTCTTCTCACTATGTCATCCTGTGACCGAGTGGGAAGGGAGGGGCTCTTTTGAGATCTCTCAAAGGCCCCAAGGCCCCACCTCCAATACCATCATCTTGGAGAGTAGATTTCAAAATACCAATTTTTGGAGGGAGAGGATAGCACAAACTCCACTCCATTGCAGTACATGCAAGTCACTTGGAACTTACAGAAGTCATCACCTTTGCAATCCCCCCCCCCCCCACAGAGCCATTTCCTTGGCAAGTTGTTAGGAAATGCCAGGGAGTGAGACTTGGGTGTTTTTTTTTTTTTCCCTAAGTCTGAAAATATGGAGAGTATGCAGGTGGTCAAATTCAGTGTAATCAGTGTTTCTCAGGGAACATTGTCGATGAGTGAATGCAGGCTGATTATATAGTAAATATTTAATTTTAGATTCTGATTATTTCATATTGACATTTCAGAGCAGTAAATATTTTTATGCTGTATTCAGCCTACACCATGAAAATAACTCCCTCAGTGGCACAGTCTACACATGCAATTGTGTTATTTAATACTTTAATTTAAAACATCTCTATTTTAAAAAATCATTAATATTTGAAAAATAATTTCTTTTATTTTATTGTTATTTTTTGAAAAAAGTTATTTCTTACCTGATAAGACTCAACCTTAGGCTCTCTAGGCAATAGACTAATTAGTCTTTCACTAGGAAAATGGAAGGCCTACTTCTCTGAAAATCATTATTTTGACTTGGGTATTTGCCATTCTCTAGTACCATTCAAACCCCCATGGAAACAGTCATGGAAGAGTTCATGGAGAAGTTTTTGGAAAACTTCATGGAGAGACATTAAGTAGATAGCTTTTGCTTTTGTTGGAAAGGGTGGTTTCAGGCACTTACTATTGGGAACAGGAATCACCCTAGAGGGTTGTTGAGGAAATGTTTGTTGAGTAATTGGGGGCAGGTTTCCAGAGAGAACCAGCTCAGAAGATTTTTTAAATTATGTGTGCTAAGGAGGGAGAATATGTTTAAAGCCATCTGGTATCTATAAACCAGTAAGTAGTTCTGTCTCAAGTATTCATGAGCATTTTATAGACGGCATTTGAAAAGCTCTTCCTCATTACAAGTCCAGCACATCTCCTAACTTCCAGTGGCTGTAAAAGACCCAAGAGGAGGTATTGTGAAATATTATGATTGCCATCTTATAAAAGAGCAAATTGGCACTGAGAGAGGATTCATAACTGACCCAAGCGGCACAATTAGCGAGAGTTAATGAAAAGCTCTTCGCCCACACTGAATTCCCTTTGGGAGCGCCTGTAGCATTCTTTCGTCTTCTCCACTTACACCACTCCTAGAGAGGTGGAGGACCTGTCTAATGGGGAGGAAGGTAAAGAGTAACTGGGTGCTCTCTCTTCACCTCTACTTCCCTCTTTCTCTCTCGGGGTCAGTCATCTTGTAGAGGATGTTCATTCTGTCTCACCACAACACCAGACCTATTTGGCCCAGAAGCCAGCTGAATTCTGCATTCCAACAATGGGTCCATGTGGCTAATTGATAAAATAAAGCCACATTCCTACTGCTTGTCCTCAATCCTCAGTATAGATAATATTTTGGCCTCTATTTTAATTTTAATTATATATTTTATTATGCTCAAAACTCAGCAGGAAAAAAAGAAGTCTTGTGCCCTTGCCCCTTGTAGACCCTAAAAATAACAGTCTGGATTCAAATTCTTCAAAGCTCATACTCTAAACTCACTACTCTGGCAGCAGCAGTAATAATCACGAAATAATCCCTGGGCTTCCCTGTGTTTTCTAGCCTTTCCTGTAGTCAGTTCTGGGCCCCATTACTAGTTCTGATAAATGACTCATGAAGAAAAAGTGGTACGTGTTGTGTCACTTCTGGATAGCACCAGCTAAAAGTTTCTGTGCCATACACCTTCCACTTGTCATGTGCTGCAATGATGGCATTGCCACCAGGCCACATTAAGGCAGAAGTCCAGAGGTACCAGATCCCCAGGTAACCACATGCAGTAGCCTCTGGTCTCTGATTACAGTGGACTTCATGTGTGTGATCAAAACAAACCTTTGATATGTCAATACATCCAGAGATTGGAGATTACTTTAATAATAGGATGTAGTTAGGACTAACTGATATAACTAATATACATCACAAGGAAGTGATTACAGAACCAAGGGCCAATGCTAGTTTTAGAAGGGAATAAAGTAAACACAAAGCTAATAGAATGAACACAGCAAATAAGAAGGCATGGCAAAGTCATGATAAAACCAGAGTCAATTTAAAAAGGTCTCTCTAACAAGTTCACAATAACCATACATCTGTCTCACTCCCCTACTCAACTCAAATGTTTTTTAGGACAAGGATGATTTTACAGCCATCTCTCTGTCCTCAGTGCCCAGCACAGCTCCTGAAACATGTCAAGTTGTCACTCTATGACTGTGGAGAAGAAGTGAAATGAAGCCTTGGTAATGAAAAGCACGCTGCAGTGGAGTTATTATGCCTTTGTATTATTTGTAATTATCATTAGCATAAATTATACATCCATTCAGCATAAATATATACATATATTTATGTTTAAGTTAACTATTTACTAAACTGAATATAGTTCATTATATAATAATCAGTCTTTTATTTTAAACAGGCATTTGTGTTTCAGAGGTCAAGCCCACCAGTGCAATTAATTCAGATTGCCCAAGTAAGGGAAAGAAATAAAGCTTTGTTCTTTGAAGATCATTAACAAAAATATCCCAAAAGCTCCAGGGGAAATAGAGAGGAACTGGGAGCTGGAAGTGATGAGTCAAACCTGAAGGAAAACAGCAGCTAGAGTTGTATTTCAGTCTGTTTTGTGTTGTTATAACAAAACACCCAAGACTGGGAACTTCTTTGAAGAAAAGAGGTTTGTTTAGTTCACAGGGTTAGAGGCTAAAAGGCCACATTTGGGCTGCCCATCCACTCAGCCTCCAGTGAGTGCCTTCTGGCTGCATCACAACGTGGTAGATGGTGTCACAGGGTCTGAGGGCACCAAGTGGCATGTGTAGGATTCAAGGCAGGTGGCGACCTTACTAATAACAACCCACTCTCTCTCAGGAACTACTCCACCTCTTTGAGATCTAGGTAGTCTGGACCCAATCACCTCCCACTAGGTCCCAACTCTTAGAGATCCTGCCACCTTTCTATAGTTATGTTGAAGACCAAACTTCCAGCACATGAACCTTGGAGGGACAAATCATGACCAAAACACAGCAAGGTAGAAAATGCAGCTTTAGAAAATAATAATTATGTGTATCAATAAGGACCATGGCCTGAGGCCTGGAGCCAGGGTTACCATCGAGGGCATCGTGGTGTGGACAGAGTGTTAAAGGAACAAATTGGAGCTTGCTGTATGGGGAGGCAAGCCAGCAAGGTGCAGCAACAAAGCCAGGGAGGCTTTCCCACAGCAGGGGGAAGTCCAGTGGGCAGATGAGGAAGGACAAGCAGAGTTGTTCTGTTGGAAGAGTGCCTCCAGGCAGTAGATAATCTGCTGCTGTGAGCAGATACAGGGCCCTCCCCATGAGGGAAAAGACCTTCTGCTTGGAACAATTAAGACCCATGGTTCTTGGGCAACCCAGAAGTAGAGAAAAGGAACAGAACCCCAAGAGAATGATGCTGGGTCTCAGACTAACTAGATAAAGGAGCCTTCAGATGTCTTTAATTCAGAAGGAATAACAACAACAACAAAAAGATAGGAGAGCTTTTATAGGCTAACTTATGTAGCAATTCCTGTTACATCTTGGAGGCAATGTCCTAGGCTTAGGGCTGGATTTCTAAGAGACATTTGGCAAGGCTCTTGCCCTTAAGGACCCAGCCATCTATTTAGGAAATCCAGAAAAAGATAATTACTGTCCCAAGGGAAAAATCCAAAGTTCTCAGCTTGGCACCCTTCATGTTAATGGTACACTCCAAACACCATCTCCTGCAGATTCTCCCATGAGCTACCTTCACTTTCTGCTAAAAACTGGGGACATTCTCACTAATCCCCAGTTATGCCATGCCTTTTAACAGATCTGCCTGTTTACTTTGCTTGGAATACTTTTATCTTTGTTTGCCTAAAATTCTTTTATTTGTAAAAATATGTTTATTTATTTTTATTGGTGCATTGTAATCATACATCTTTGTGAGGTACAAACTGGTAGAGGCATACATGCACACATCTCTCATTTAACCCTTCCCCAATTACCACCCCATTACTTCTCCTCTCCTTTCTTCTCATGTTCAGTTTAGTGATTGACTTTGATATATTTGTGAATGTGCATCATGTGTATTAGGGTGTCCCCCTCCCCCCCCATCACCTTCAGTTAAGTCACCTTCTTTGCTCATCTAAGGTTTCTCCTTTGTCTAGGGTCCTTCTTATGACCCACTTTCTCCCTAGCTTCCACATATTAGGGAGACCATCCAACTTTTTACTTTTTTTGACTGACTAATCTCACTTAGCATAATGTTTTCCAGTTCCATCCATTTTCCTGCAAATGACATGATTTTGTTCTTCTTTATGGCTAAGTAAAATTCCATTGTATAAATATCCCATAGCTTTGTAATCCATTCATCTGTCGATGGACAACTTGGCTGGTTCCATAGTTTGGCAACTGTGAATTGTGTGGCTATAAACATAGATATACATGCATTGGTCTGACGGTTGGGTTTTCATTCTTTTGGGTAGATACACAGAAGTCGTATTGCTGGATCATATGGTAGGGTCATTCCCATTTGTCTGAGGATCCTCCATACTGTTTTCCCAAAGTGGTTGCACTAATTTGCAATCCCACCAACAATGTAGTAGGGTTCTCACTTCTCCACACCCTCGCCAGCATTTGTTGTTGGTTGTGTTTTTGATGATTGCCATTCTAATTGGGGTTAGGTAAAATCTCAGGATAGTTTTGATTTGCATCTCTCTGATTGCTAGCTAATGATGTTGAACATTTCCTCATATAGTTACTGACCATTTGTATTTCTTCTTTTGTGAAGTGTCTATTTTAGATCATTTGCTCATTTTTTGATTGGGTTATTAGTAACTGACTCATAAAAACATAAAACTTGCACATGTGAATGGGGTGCCATGTTACCCTCCCTCCCTTCCTTCCTTCCCACCTTCCTTCCTTCCTTCCTTCCTTCCTTCCTTCCTTCCTTCCTTCCTTCCTTCCTTCTTTCCTTCTCTCTCTTTCTTTCTTTCTTCTTTCCCTCCCTCTCCCTTCCTTCCTTCCTTTTTCTTTCTTTCTATGGTAGTAGAGAGTGAACTTAGGAGCATTTTACCTCTGAGCTACATCCCCAGCCCTTTATTTTTTGTTTTTGAAATAAGATCTTGCTGCTAAGTTACTGAAAGTCTACTAAGTTTCTGAGGTGGGTCTTGAATCTTTGATCCTCCTGTCTCAGTCTCCCAAATTCGGAGATTAGAGATGTGAACTACCATGCTCAGCTGCTATGTGATATTTCGATACATGTGTACATTGTGTTATGTTTAAATTGGGTTCTTAATATCTTTCTCCTCAAACAGTTATCATTTCTTTATGGTGGTAACATTAAAATCTTTTTTTTAGCCTTTTTTTGTGGTACTGTGGATTGAACCCAAGGGCATTCTATCTCTGAGCTACACTTCCACCCCTATTTTATTTTAATTTTTGAAACAGGGTCTTGCTAGGTTGATGAGCCTCACTACTTGGTTAGACTGTCCTTGAATCTGCGATTCTCCTGTCTCAGCCTCCCAAATTCTGAGATTAGAGGTGTGCACTATCATGCTCAGCTGCCATGTGATATTTCCATACATGTGTACATTGTGTTATGTTTAAATTGGGTTCTTAATATCTTTCTCCTTAAACAGTTATCATTTCTTTATGGTGGTAACATTAAAATCCTTTTTTTTTTAGCTTTTTTTTTTTGTGGTACTGTGAATTGAACCCAAGGGCATTCTTTCTCTGAGCTACACTCCCACCCCTATTTTATTTTTATTTTTGAAACAGAGTCTTGCTAGGTTGATGAGCCTCACTAGTTGCTTAGGCTGTCTTCGAACCTGTGACCCTCCTGTCTCAGCCTCCCAAGTACTAGGATTACAAGCGTGCACCATCATGCCTGGCTTTCCTTAAACACATATATTTAAAAAGCTATAAGGAACTACACACATACACACATCATCCTTATCTATGTTACCCTACTGTGCAATAACACACTAGAATTTCTTACTATCGAACTGTAACTTAGTACCTATTGGTAAACCTCTCCTTATCCCACCTGGTCCCTATACTCCCTGCCTCTGATAAACACCATTTTACTCTCAACGTCTAAGAGATTATCTTTCTTAGATTCCACATATGAGTGAGTGAGTGAGTACTTTCTTTTTGTGCCTGCCTTACTTAACTTAATGTTCTGCAGCCCCATCCATGTTGATGCAAATGACAATATATCTTTTTAATGGCTAAATAGTATTTCATTGTGCATATGTATATTTTCTTTATCCATTAATGTATGTAAATATAATAATTATGGGAAATAGTGAAGAGGGTCCTCAAAAATAAGTTATAAATAGAGACACCATCTGATTCAGCAGCCTACTACTTGGTATATACACAAAGGAAGTGAAATAATTCCAAAGCTCTATATGCACTCTCATGCTTGTTGCAGAACTATGAAACAGAAATGACCTAAGTGTCCATCAACTGATGAATGTATACACTCCTACTTGACCAGTAAGACCTAGTTCTGATTTCTCTTTCCTAAAAATTTTCTAATTCTTTCAAGGAGAGAGAGAGAGAGAGAGAGAGAGAGAGAGAGAGAGAGAGAGAGAGAGAGAGAGAGGGAGAGAAAGCAATTTTAGTATTTCTAAATTCATGTGCTTACCAATTACCACTGCTATGGATGGAATTGTATCCCCAACACACACACCATTCAGGTATTGAAACCTTAAGCCAATGAGTGACCATGTTTGGGGTAGGGCTGACAAGCATGTAATTAGGGTAAAATGGGGTCATAAGGGTAGGACCCTGATAGGCTAGGAATTCATGTTGGCATAAGTAGACCCACCAGAAAGCTCACTCTGTCTCTTCTATGTGAGCATCGTACGAAGGTGGCCATGTGTGAGCCAGGAGGGCAGGCTTCATCATAAACCAACTCTGATGGCACCTTGATCTTCTTCTACAGCTGCCAGAACTGAGAAAAATAAATGCCCATTTAAGCTGCTCTCTGTCAGGTATTCTATGACAGCAGCCCAAGCTGACCAATGCAGCCACTGTGCCTCTTTGCATTTTGCCTTTCAGATCCCCTAGCCACTTGAGCCCACCTCATAGAAGGTGGTAAGCTCTGGACCTGGGCCTGTGTGATGGGGCGGCCTCAGCTCCCTGCATCCCTGGCCGTGCCTGCAGATGGGCAAACACCAGCATCATGCACATGGTCTGTATTCCCTGCCAAACTGCAACACAATTGCTCTTCAATGTCAGAACTTTTTACTGAGAGACTCACCCAACAACTGAAAGAATAAGAAGAATTCACAACATTTATTACAGAAATCAGAGACAAGGGGAAATCCTTTGGGCTGGGGAGGGCACAATTCAGAGGAAGAAATATGGATTGAATGTTCTTTCCTTGTCAGGATTAAATGTTCTTTCTTCGCTCATTGGGAGCAAAGAATAAAAGATATTAATGGCCCTTGAGGAGCTCATAATGGAATAGAAATATAATCCTAAATAATAATTTGTCTGTTCACAAGTACCATTTGTTTGGGATCTGGTAGGATGGTCTTATGGTTGGAATATAGAATATCCCTCGGAAAAGCTCATATATTGGCAATGCAAACATGTTTAGAGGTGAAATAATTGGATCAGAGTTCTAATCTCATTGATGGATAAATCTACTGAAGGATTAATAATCTAAATAGATTTACTGAGTAGCAACTTGGGCATGTGGGGAGTGTCTAGAGGAAGCAGCTCACTGGGGTGTGGTCTTGGGGACTCTTATTTGTCCCTGGTTTCTTCCTGTCTTGCTTTCTGCTTCCAGCCACAAGGACATGAGAGTGGCTTTTGCCTACCAAATGCCTGGCTGACACAATTTCTACCTTGAAGCCAGCCAACTCTGGACTGAAACCTCTGAAAGCATGATCCAAGTAAACCTTTCTACCTCTAAGTCCTGCTTGTCAGGCATTTTGATCACAGTGTTGGAAAGATGGACTAAAACACGTGTGTAGAAGTCAGGGGACTGTTAGTAGTCCTCAGCCTTGGCTATGCATTGGAACCATATGGAAGCTTTAGGAAACACGGATACCTGGGTCACAGTTCCAGGGATTTTCACTTAATTGGTATGGAGTATGATCTGGTCATCAAGAGTTTTTAAAATCTTCCTAGGTGGTTCTGATCTGCAGTCAAGGTTGAAAACCAGTAGGCTAGGAACCTAGGAGGAGGAGGAGGGAATTCAGGGCTTAATAGGGAGAAGGAGGGAGGGAAGGAGGGCAGGCAGGGGAGGAGCAGTGTTTACTACCATTCTGCATTTGGCAACACTTAACAAGTGCCCGCATTGTGAGAGGCATTGCAGAGGACCTATTAATACAATTCAAAGCGCGCACATTAAGAACTAACACAAACAGCACAAAAATCAAACGCCACTGTTTATTTAGTGAATGTCTTTCAAGGGGCTGGTAAGTACTAGGAAGACATCATCTTAATAAGCTCCCATCATCTCTGCCAGGTAGGGGGTAGGTTTGGCGTTTATTAAATGATGCCATATTGAGATGCATTCTTGGCTTGATTCAGTAACTAGCATAATAGAAACTAAGGGAAACAGCTATGCACTCAACATTGTAAAGGTTATAACTTAGCACAGCAATGCAATGTAATGTTCCTAGAGATGGATCCCCAGGGGACAGTCTGGGAAAACGGGCCTGAGGGAGGCCAGAGGGTATCTCTGGAGAGAAAACAGAAGCAATAATGTAGAAATGACATTATTATGACTAATGCTAATATTAGCCTTGCAATGCCAGGCATCTGGCTCAGTATTTTCCAGGAATTATCTCTAGCATTCATTCTGTAAGGCAGCTATCATCCCTACTGAGTAGAGGAAGAAGATAGTACACAGAGAAGTCAAGCAACTTGCTCAGAGACTAACCACTCTGAAGAGAGCCAAGTCAGGTTTGGAATCTAGGTCTGATCTAAATAACATATTTTAGCCAATTCTCTCAATCGGAGGTTGTTATTGTTTTGTTTTTATTGCTTGTTTGGTACTGGAGATTGAATCCAGAAACATTCTACTTCTGAGCTACACCCCCAGTCCTTTTTATTAGTTATTTTGAAACAGGGTCTGAGGGTCTGAAGGTTACCAGGTTGCTGAGGCTGGCTTTAAACCTGTGATCATCCTATTTCAGCCTCCCAAGTACTGACACGACAGGCATATATCACCACAGCCAGCAGGTTATTTTTTCAAGGGAGCATGAGGCAGAGAGACAAGTTGGTGAGGATGAGGTAAAGAAATGAAGGCGCCCTTCCATGTCTTGAAATCATAAAAGTTTCTGTTAAGTGGATTGTTCTAAGAAAGAGTAGACAGCTGATAGCTAACAATATCTATTCATTGTGCCATGGGTTGCAGATTTCAAAAGAGGGGTGTGGAAGGGACAGCAGACAGAAGCACAGAGGAGGGTCTGCATAGCCTTTAGCCACCTTTAGACCACTGTTCACAGTGTGTATGCCAGAGCCATGGTGATGAGATGAGGGAGAACAGAGTGGTTGCCAAACACTGACCTCTGAGCTCATGCTTATGTTTATATTTTGATTACCTAAACTTTATCTAATGCTGTGCTCAGCAGTACTTGTGAGCCATGTGTTGGGTTTAACACACACACACACACACACACACACACACACACACACACACTCATTCACATCTGTTTAGTATAGTCGTCCAGGGTACCATATATATATATATTATAATATATATATATAATATATATTATTACCATACATGCAAAAAGTGGGAGAGCCATATAATTTTCATTGTCTGCCTCTGGAAATAGTGATACACTGTGAAGCACTAAATAGCCAGCAGCCAGTCATCTGTTTCTCAGGCCTCTGTGTGTTGTCTCGTCATGACCTTCCTACCCATGAGTCCCTATCCCCAGAGTCCTTCCCAGGCTTCCTGATATCTCATTCCCAAACTGGAGTAGACAACCACGCATGGTCAGGTACATGAAGAAGATTAGCAAAAATAAAGCCAAAGATCACAATACAGAGACATAAAGTGGTAGACATGGAAAGAACAGAACTATTCAGTAACCAAAATATAAATTTTAAAAAAATGATTAATATTCTTTAAAAGACTAGAGAAGATATTGCAACCGTAAAACAAAAGATGCCCTTCTAAAAATAAGGACAAGAATAAAAATTCTTGGAAATTAAAAATGTGATTGCCAGTAAAATAATAAAAGAAAAATATAGAAGAGTAAGAAAAGGTTAAGAAAGTAAAATTAAAGCAGAACAAAACATTCTGAGGGAAAAATGCATTCCAACTTAAAAACCTTTCCAAGCTAATTAAAAAAGTGAGGGGATACTTAGAAGAGGCAAAGACTGGGGAAGTTCTCATCCCTCTCTTGCAAAATGAGGTAGTAAACCAAAAAAGAAAATGACATGTGACCAATGCAGTAAAACAAAATAAAAACCAACCAGTGACCAAACAAGCATAAAACTTACCCAAGAAAGTCCTAGGAACTATAAAGTCCAGATTGGCTCAGGAGTGCAGACCCAAGGAACAAGTCACTGGCTAAAATTTGTGGTGATGGGGTTTGAATGATTCAGTAGTCTCATTTAGAACTTGAGGAATGCTGGTGCTGTAAGAAAGTTGGTTGAGTATGAAAAGGAGATTCCATTAAAACTTGATGCTGATGTCTTCCTTTTCTGAGTGATGTGAGGATTATAACGTAGCACCTGAAGAAATGGAGGCCTAATCTGGGTACAATACCTGGCTCTGATGTGAACATCTCTGCATAGTGAGAGCAATTCAATGCTATGATTGATTTTTTTAAGTTTTCAAATAAAAATGCCAATAATTCATTGAAGATTTATTCCTGGTTGCAGAACAGAAAGCAGAGGAGATCAGTGTTGGATGTTGGGAGAAAAATGGGTTGAAAGGTGAACTCAGTAATGGCCTGGTCTTACAGAACTGGGAGCCAAGAAAGACTGGCTGTGGGTGATGAGACAGGAAATGAGTGTGAAATGTGTTCTAAGAACCTAAGGCTACTTGAGGAGGAACTGATAACATATATTGGGAAGAGTGGGTTTATGAGATGGATAGCATCTTCACTGAAGATCTTGGATCTCACTGCAGAGACCCGCAGATAATTTAGAGAGGTCAGTTAACAATCAGATAAAAATATAATGTAAAGGTACACAGGTATCTTGTAGAAAGACCCCCTCTCAAACAAAATGTTAAAACTAGTGGTCTCTAGAAAGTGAAGTGAGGGAAGAAAGTAGATTGGGGAAACTAGATTGCTTTCCTCTACAAGACCTTCTGTACTTAGGACTTCTTTTTTTAAAATGATACTCATGTATCATCATAATAAGAGAAATATATTAAAATGCATTTGCTTTGAAATATTCTAAGCATTTTTGTAAGTATCAGAAAAGAATAATGAAGCCCCACTGTCCAGCTTCAACAATAAAGAATCCATGGCCAATCTTCTGTCCTCTGCATCCCTCCTCTCCTTCCTTCCATACTTATTTCAAAGCAAATACAATTCATCATAGTACTTCATACTTAAGTATTTTAATTTGTATGTCTAAACTGCAAAGATTCTTTCTAAATTTATCATCAACTATTCTTGCACCTTTAAAATGCCTCAATGTCAACAATGTTAATGCTCAAATTTTTATTATCTCCTAAATTTTTTAAAAACAATTTTAACATGTAAATTATTTTTATTTTCAAATAGGTGACAGGATCTGGCAAAAAGAAGGGAGCCAATTCAGTCTGTATGACTGTATGGCACAAAACTAGAGCAGAGATTTCAGCAAAATATTATGAGGAAGTACTTCCTAATCAGAAAACAAAACTATCTTAGAGTATACTGCTGTGTGAGGTTGGGAATCCATGTCATCTAAATTGACAATGGGCCAGGTGTGCTGGCACATGCCAGGTGTGGTAGTGTAGGCCTGAAATCCTAGTACATGGGAGGTAAAGATAGGAGGATTGCAGGTTTGAGGACAGCAAGGTAGCAGTGCTTTCAGCAACCTAATGAGAGCCTGCTTCTAAAAAAATAAAATAAAATAAGAAAGGCTGAGAGTATAGCTCAGAGGTAGAATACCCTTGGGCTCAATCCCCAGGACTATAATATAAACAAACAAACAAATAAACAAAAAAACAGGCAAATGGAACCTGGATGCCCAGCAGTCTCAAGGGAAAGCTTTGTTTTTTTTTTCCTATAGTCCCTAACAGCCTCGCATTCTTTATCTGTAAAGACATGAATTGGAAGAGAACCTAAGAATTATTTATCTGATGAGCACAAGTTTAAACTAGGTACTCAGAAGTCTCCTCCTGCTCCTGCTCATGTATCTCATAGGCCTAATGGTTTACCAAAGCTCTGTGTTGCTTTTGAAAGCCTCAACTTCCCATGAAACTGAATTTCATGAGGTCAGAGGCCTTACCTGTTGAATCATTGGCTTCCCCATATCTAGCATGTAGCAAATGCTTGTGCTAGACCCAGTTCCTTGAGAAAACAGGCCTGAGACTGAAATCTACAGGCAAAATATTTGATGAAGTATTCTGTGGAACAATGTGTGTGAAAGATGTGGGGAGCAGGACTTGACAGAGGGGGAAGCTGCAAGTGGTGCCATCGCAAGAGAAGTTTCAGTTTATCTTAGATATGGGGGTAGAAGGACTCTTCATAATTGTCTCAAGTCTAGGCAAGGGGTTGGGGCCAGACATTGAATACATGCTGCCCCTTCAGGTGGAGGCTTAACCTTGAAAACAAATCTCTTGTGCTGATGACAGTGTCCGGAAAAGGACTCAGTTATGAGCTGTCAGTTGTCCAACACTCTAAGTTCCTGGGTGCATATGAATACCTCAGCCGTAAGAGAGGCTCCAAGCACAGTGCCCAACAATGCTCAATTAGTGTCTAAGGGAGCTGCTTAGCCAGAGCCCTTGTTTGCCACTGCCCCTAGGCACTCCACACTTGAGCATAAACTTCTCCTTCTTCCTGGAGCATGTGATTTGATCTTTTTAACTTCTTAGGCCTTCACATACTTCTTGCCACCTGCCTGGCATCCTTTTCCCTTCTTTTCTGCCTGGAATTTCCAAAGCATACGTTCTGGTGTGGATTCTTTAATTTTCTGGTTAATTTATCATGATGATACATGTATTCTTCTTTTGAGTCACTTTATTATTCTTGCAAATTCACCAGGTAAGACAAGTAGCAATAATAGAAGCCCAAGAAAGAAGTTCTTGCTCATGCACCGAAGCCTACATTCCCAACAAAAATGTGTAATTAACCCTGTTGTACCCAAGAAATGTATAAAATTCCATGCTAAAAAATTAAAAAAAAAAAAAAAAATTAAAAAAAAAAAAAAAAAAAAGTTACCTTTGTTGTGGAATCTAACTGCTCTAAGGAAGAACTGATATTTGGCCCACTATAGCACTTACAAACTGTATGCACTTATTTTGAAAGAAGTCTTTCTCACTAGACTTTGTATTCCTCAAGTCATAGTGTGCTCATTCATTTCCCCTGTGCCTAGCACAGTTCCTAGCACCTAATAGATGTCTAATAAAGATCTGTCAGAGGAATGAACGATTGTATCAAGTGATCTAAATTTGGAATCTTTCTTATACCACAAAGTCAGTTACTCTTACTGTTTTCCTGACACTTCATAATTGTTGCTAATGTGGTTCACAAACAGAACTGGGGAATAAACACCAGGATAATAAACCTGCCCTGTGTAGTTCACCAAATCAGTACAATAAGCTCATGTTTTAAACAACAACAACAAAAAAAAAAAAGAAAGAAAGAAAGAAAAAGAAGAAGAAAGGGGGGTACAATTGCTGTGAAAGCTCTAGCACAATCAATTTTAATTAGCATTGCTCATTGTAAGAAATGATAAGGTATCAGTCACTGTAATTGCCAGTGTTGACAATTAGTCAAAGTCATTAATATCTCAAGACCTAAGATAATGCAGACTAACTGAATTTAGAGATTTGGAAGAAAAGTAGAGTGGGGTTGTTATGAAATGCTTTCATTTTTGCCCAGGCTCAACAAATAGCACTCTGTAGATGATCGCTTTTGAGTTTTCCTTGGGACCTGAAGAGAGATTACCTAGGAATTGCCACTTGCCTGAGTCCTTGCTTTCTGTCCTATTTATTATCCATAGAGCTACCAGAGAGATTCTTCAAAATCTTCAAATTTCAGTATGTCACACAAATACCTCCAAGGTTCCTTCACAGGCCTCAGGAAAGACTCCAGTCTCCGTAGCATTAGATTTAAAGCCCTTGGATATCTAGCTCCATCTCCTACCTGCTCCTCCATCCTCCTAGTGCTCCCCTCTCACTTACATCCTGGCCATCTCTCAAAACTACTTTCCTCTTTGAAGACTTTTGATTGCAGAGATAGGTCCCCTTGTCTTATGTACATTATTCCCTTGTTTTGCTTGTCAAACTTCTCAACTTTGTAAAGAATCAATCTGAATGGCTTCCTTCCCCAAGATGAACAACTTAACTCTTTTCTGTTTCCTATGGATTTTAATTTTTTGAAGGGGTGTTTCAGGAATCACCCCCTCACCCCATGCAGTCCTTGCTTATTTATTCATATATGTTTCCAACAAGACTATGTTTTTTGGTAGTTCTTAATTCCTAGCCTAGTGTCTAGCAAATAATTAAGTTGTAATAATTGTCTGTTGAATGGGCAAATCAACAGGTAAAAGAAAAGTGATTGCATAAATGAACAAGATAACACAGGGTTGAGTAAATGTGTTCATCACACATGGCTTCTTCAGCAGAAGGTGTCTGGGTAGCCTGATGATGAGCCTCTTTCTTTGGCATTGAGGCATCTCCTTCTTCCTGAGTTCAGAAAGGAATGGACGGCATGTGATATCTTCAAAATTCTAACTTGGCTTTTAATTTATGATCTATATTAGATTCACTAAATGTAACAATAGCAACACCAGTTGATGATCACTGAGTATGTGAGTATTCTTGATAAGCTCTTCACCTGAAAGTCACTAGTATTCCGCAACATTTTAAGGAAATAATCTATACTTTATAATTAAGCAATTGAGAGGTTTAGAAACTTGCCCTAAGTCACCTAAAGTAGAAACTGGCTCTGCCTCCAGTCTTACTTACTTTTGTGGGGGAGGGAAGAGAGAGAAGAAGAAGAAGAGGAGGAGGAGGAGGA